>CAXAJV010000589.1:0-96000 GCA_963969225.1 Xylocopa violacea
CAACATTCCTGGCCTGTCGGCCCCTGCTTCTCGGTGGGAACATTATATAAGTCTATAACGTTGTATATCCTAACCTAAGGCAACCTAACATCTCGGATGTAATATTTTACTACATTCCTGGCACGCCGGCCCCTACTTCTCGGTGGGAACAATATATACGTCTATAACGTTATATATCCTAACCTAAGGCAACCTAACATCTCGGATGTAATATTTTACTACATTCCTGGCACACCGGACCCTACTTCTCGGTGGGAACAATATATACGTCTATAACGTTATATATCCTAGCCTAAGGCAATCCTAACATCTCGGATGTAATATTTTACTACATTCCTGGCACGCCGGCCCCTACTTCTCGGTGGGATCATTATATACGTCTATAACGCTATATATCCTAGCCTAAGGCAACCTAACACCTCGGATGTAATGTTTTACAACATTCCTGGCGTGTCGGCCCCTATTTCTCGGTGGGAACATTATATACGTCTTTAACGATATATATCCTAGCCTAAGGCAATCCTAACATGTCGAATGTATAATTTTACAACATTCCTGGCGCGTCGGCCCCTATTTCTCCGTGGGAACATTATATACGTCTTTAACGATATATATCCTAGCCTAAGGCAATCCTAACATGTCGAATGTATAATTTTACAACATTCCTGGCGTGTCGGCCCCTATTTCTCGGTGGGAACATTATATACGTCTTTAACGATATATATCCTAGCCTAAGGCAATCCTAACATGTCGAATGTATAATTTTACAACATTCCTGGCGCGTCGGCACCTACTTCTCGGTGGGAACAGTATATAAGTCTATAACGTTATATATCCTAACCTAAGGCAACGTAACATCTCGGATGTAATATTTTACTACATTCCTGGCGCGCCGGCCCGTACTTCTCGGTGGGAACAGTTTATACGTCTATAACGTTGTATGTCCTAGCCTAAGGCAATCCTAACATCTCGGAAGTAATATTTTACAACATTCCTAGCGCGTCGGCACCTACTTCTCGTTGGGAACATTATATACGACTATAACGTTATATATCCTAGCCTAACACAACCTAACATGTCGAATGTAATATTTTACAGCATTCCTGGCCCGTCGGCCCCTACTTCTCGGTGGGAACATTATATACGTCTATAACGCTATATATCCTAGCCTAAGGCAACCCAACACCTCGGATATAATGTTTTACAACATTCCTGGCGTGTCGGCCCCTACTTCTCGGTGGGAACATTATATAAATCTATAACGTTATATACCCTAACCTAAGACAACCTAACATCTCGGATGTAATATTTTACTACATTCCAGGCACGCCGGCCCCTACTTCTCGGTGGGAACAATATATACGTCTATAACGTTATATATCCTAACCTAAGGCAACCTAACATCTCGGATGTAATATTTTACTACATTCCTGGCACACCGGACCCTACTTCTCGGTGGGAACAATATATACGTCTATAACGTTATATATCCTAGCCTAAGGCAATCCTAACATCTCGGATGTAATATTTTACTACATTCCTGGCACGCCGGCCCCTACTTCTCGGTGGGATCATTATATACGTCTATAACGCTATATATCCTAGCCTAAGGCAACCTAACACCTCGGATGTAATGTTTTACAACATTCCTGGCGTGTCGGCCCCTATTTCTCGGTGGGAACATTATATACGTCTTTAACGATATATATCCTAGCCTAAGGCAATCCTAACATGTCGAATGTATAATTTTACAACATTCCTGGCGCGTCGGCCCCTATTTCTCCGTGGGAACATTATATAAGTCAATAACGTTATATATCCTAACCTAAGGCAACCTAACATCTCGGATGTATTATTTTACTACATTCCTGGCGCGCTGGCCACTACATCTCGGTGGGAACATTATATACGTCTATAACGCCATATATCCTAACCTAAGGCAACCTAACATCTCGGATGTAATATTTTACTACATTCCTGGCGCGCCGGCCCATACTTCTCGGTGGGAACAGTATATACGTCTATAACGTTATATATCCTAGCCTAAGGTAATCCTAACATCTCGGATGTAATATCTTACAACATTCCTAGCGCGTCGGCACCTACTTCTCCTTGGGAACATTATATACGTCTATAACGTTATATATCCTAGCCTAAGACAACCTAACATGTCGAATGTAATATTTTACAGCATTCCTGGCGCGTCGGCCCCTATTCTCGGTGGGAACATTATATAAGTCTATAATGTTATATATCCTAACCTAAGGCCACCTAACATCTCGGATGTAATATTTTACTACATTCCTGGCACGCCGGCCCCTACTTCTCGGTGGGAACAATATATACGTCTATAACGTTATATATCCCAACCTAAGGCAACCTAACATCTCGGATGTAATATTTTACTACATTCCTGGCACGCCGGCCCCTACTTCTCGGTGGGAACAATATATACGTCTATAACGTTATATATCCTAGCCTAAGGTAATCCTAACATCTCGGAAGTAATATTTTACAACATTCCTAGCGCGTCGGCACCTACTTCTCGTTGGGAACATTATATACGTCAATAACGTTATATATCCTAGCGTAAGACAACCTAACATGTCGAATGTAATATTTTACAGCATTCCTGGCGCGTCGGCCCCTACTTCTCGGTGGGAACATTATATACGTCTATAACGTTGTATATCCTAACCTAAGGCAACCTAACATCTCGGATGTAATATTTTACTACATTCCTGGCACGCCGGCCCCTACTTCTCGGTGGGAACAATATATACGTCTATAACGTTATAAATCCTAACCTAAGGCAACCTAACATCTCGGATGTAATATTTTACTACATTCCTGGCACGCCGGGCCCTACTTCTCGGTGGGAACAATATATACGTCTATAACGTTATATATCCTAGCTTAAGGTAATCCTAACATCTCGGATGTAATATTTTACTACATTCCTGGCACGCCGGCCCCTACTTCTCGGTGGGATCATTATATACATCTATAACGCTATATATCCTAGCCTAAGGCAACCTAACACCTCGGATGTAATGTTTTACAACATTCCTGGCGTGTCGGCCCCTATTTCTCGGTGGGAACATTATATACGTCTTTAACGATATATATCCTAGCCTAAGGCAATCCTAACATGTCGAATGTATAATTTTACAACATTCCTGGCGCGTCGGCACCTACTTCTCGGTGGGAACAGTATAAAAGTCAATAACGTTATATATCTAACCTAAGGCAACCTAACATCTCGGATGTATTATTTTACTACATTCCTGGCGCGCTCGCCACTACATCTCGGTGGGAACATTATATACGTCTATAATGCCATATATCCTAACCTAAGGCAACCTAATATCTCGGATGTAATATTTTACTACATTCCTGGCGCGCCGGCCCGTTCTTCTCGATGGGAACAGTATATACGTCTATAACGTTATATATCCTAGCCTAAGGTAATCCTAACATCTCGGAAGTAATATCTTACAACATTCCTAGCGCGTCGGCACCTACTTCTCCTTGGGAACATTATATACGTCTATAACGTTATATATCATAGCCTAAGACAACCTAACATGTCGAATGTAATATTTTACAGCATTCCTGGCGCGTCGGACCCTATTCTCGGTGGGAACATTATATAAGTCTATAATGTTATACATCCTAACCTAAGGCCACCTAACATCTCGGATGTAATATTTTACTACATTCCTGGCACGCCGGCCCCTACTTCTCGGTGGGAACAATATATACGTCTATAACGTTATATATCCCAACCTAAGGCAACCTAACATCTCGGATGTAATATTTTACTACATTCCTGGCACGCCGGCCCCTACTTCTCGGTGGGAACAATATATACGTCTATAACGTTATATATCCTAGCCTAAGGTAATCCTAACATCTCGGAAGTAATATTTTACAACATTCCTAGCGAGTCGGCACCTACTTCTCGTTGGGAACATTATATACGTCTATAACGTTATATATCCTAGCCTAAGACAACCTAACATGTCGAATGTAATATTTTACAGCATTCCTGGCGCGTCGGCCCCTACTTCTCGGTGGGAACATTATATACGTCTATAACGTTACATATCCTAACCTAAGGCAACCTAACATCTCGGATGTAATATTTTACTACATTCCTGGCGCGCTGGCCACTACTTCTCGGTGGGAACATTATATACGTCTATAACGTTATATATCCTAACCTAAGGCAACCTAACATTTCGGATGTAATATTTTACTACATTCCTGGCACGCCGGCCCCTACTTCTCGGTGGGAACAATATATACGTCTATAACGTTATATATCCTAACCTAAGGCAACCTAACATCTCGGATGTAATATTTTACTACATTCCTGGCACGCCGGCTCCTACTTCTCGGTGGGAACAATATATACGTCTATAACGTTATATATCCTAACCTAAGGCAACCTAACATCTCGGATGTAATATTTTACTACATTCCTAGCACGCCGGCCCCTACTTCTCGGTGGGAACAATATATACGTCTATAACGTTATATATCCAAGCCTAAGGTAATCCTAACATCTCGGATGTAATATTTTACAACATTCTTGGCGCGTCGGCACCTACTTCTCGGTGGGAACAGTATATAAGTCTATAACGTTATATATCCTAACCTAAGGCAACCTAACATCTCGGATGTAATATTTTACTACATTCCTGGCGCGCCGGCCCGTACTTCTCGGTGGGAACAGTATATACGTCTATAACGTTATAAATCCTAACCTAAGGCAACCTAACATCTCGGATGTAATATTTTACTACATTCCTGGCACGCCGGGCCCTACTTCTCGGTGGGAACAATATATACGTCTATAACGTTATATATCCTAGCTTAAAGTAATCCTAACATCTCGGATGCAATATTTTACTACATTCCTGGCACGCCGGCCCCTACTTCTCGGTGGGATCATTATATACGTCTATAACGCTATATATCCTAGCCTAAGGCAACCTAACACCTCGGATGTAATGTTTTACAACATTCCTGGCGTGTCGGCCCCTATTTCTCGGTGGGAACATTATATACGTCTTTAACGATATATATCCTAGCCTAAGGCAATCCTAACATGTCGAATGTATAATTTTACAACATTCCTGGCGCGTCGGCACCTACTTCTCGGTGGGAACAGTATAAAAGTCAATAACGTTATATATCCTAACCTAAGGCAACCTAACATCTCGGATGTAAGATTTTACTACATTCCTGGCGCGTCGGCCCCTATTCTCGGTGGGAACATTATATAAGTCTATAATGTTATATATCCTAACCTAAGGCCACCTAACATCTCGGATGTAATATTTTACTACATTCCTGGCACGCCGGCCCCTACTTCTCGGTGGGAACAATATATACGTCTATAACGTTATATATCCCAACCTAAGGCAACCTAACATCTCGGATGTAATATTTTACTACATTCCTGGCACGCCGGCCCCTACTTCTCGGTGGGAACAATATATACGTCTATAACGTTATATATCCTAGCCTAAGGTAATCCTAACATCTCGGAAGTAATATTTTACAACATTCCTAGCGCGTCGGCACCTACTTCTCGTTGGGAACATTATATACGTCTATAACGTTATATATCCTAGCCTAAGACAACCTAACATGTCGAATGTAATATTTTACAGCATTCCTGGCGCGTCGGCCCCTACTTCTCGGTGGGAACATTATATACGTCTATAACGCTATATATCCTAGCCTAAGGCAACCTAACGCTTCGGATGTAATGTTTTACAACATTCCTGGCGTGTCGGCCCCTACTTCTCGGTGGGAACATTATATAAGTCTATAACGTTATATATCCTAACCTAAGGCAACCTAACATCTCGGATGTAATATTTTACTACATTCCTGGCACGCCGGCCCCTACTTCTCGGTGGGAACAATATATACGTCTATAACGTTATATATCCTAACCTAAGGCAACCTAACATCTCGGATGTAATATTTTACTACATTCCTGGCACGCCGGCCCCTACTTCTCGGTGGGAACAATATATACGTCTATAACGTTATATATCCTAGCCTAAGGCAACCTAACACCTCGGATGTAATGTTTTACAACATTCCTGGCGTGTCGGCCCCTACTTCTCGGTGGGAACATTATATAAGTCTATATCGTAATATAACCTAACCTAAGGCAACCTAACATCTCGGATGTAATATTTTACTACATTCCTGGCGCACTGGCCACTACTTCTCGGTGGGAACATTATATACGTCTATAACGCCATATATCCTAACCTAAGGCAACCTAACATCTCGGATGTAATATTTTACTACATTCCTGGCACGTCGGCCCCTACTTCTCGGTGGGAACATTATATACATCTATAACGCTATATATCCTAACCTAAGGCAACCTAACATCTCGGATGTAATATTTTACTACATTCCTCGCACGTTGGCCCCTACTTCTAGGTGGGTACATTATATACGTCTATAACGCTATATATCCTAGCCTAAGGCAACTTAACATGTCCAATGTAATATTTCACCACATTCCTGGCTCGTCGGCCCCTACTTCTCGGTGGGAACATTATATACGTCTATAACGTTATATATCCTAGCATAAGGCAACCTTACATGTCGAATGTAATATTTTACAATATTCCAGGCGCGTCGGCAACTACTTCTCGGTGTTTACAGTATATTCGTCTATAACGTTATATATCCTAACCTAAGGCAACTTAACATGTCGAATGTAATATTTCACCACATTCCTGGCTCGTTGGCCCCTACTTCTCGGTGGGAACATTATATAAGTCTATAACGTTATATATCCTATCCTAAGGCAACCTAACATCTCGGATGTAATATTTTACTACATTCCTGGCACGCCGGCCCCTACTTCTCGGTGGGAACAATATATACGTCTATATCGTTATATATCCTAACCTAAGGCAACCTAACATCTCGGATGTAATATTTTACTACATTCCTGGCACGCCGGCCCCTACTTCTCGGTGGGATCATTATATACGTCTATAACGCTATATATCCTAGCCTAAGGCAACCTAACACCTCGGATGTAATGTTTTACAACATTCCTGGCGTGTCGGCCCCTATTTCTCGGTGCGAACATTATATACGTCTTTAACGATATATATCCTAGCCTAAGGCAATCCTAACATGTCGAATGTATAATTTTACAACATTCCTGGCGTGTCGGCCCCTATTTCTCGGTGGGAACATTATATACGTCTTTAACGATATATATCCTAGCCTAAGGCAATCCTAACATTTCGAATGTATAATTTTACATCATTCCTGGCGCGTCGGCCCCTATTTCTCCGTGGGAACATTATATAAGTCAACAACGTTATATATCCTAACCTAAGGCAACCTAACATCTCGGATGTAATATTTTACTACATTCCTGGCGCGCTGGCCACTACTTCTCGGTGGGAACATTATATACGTCTATAACGCCATATATCCTAACCTAAGGCAACCTAACATCTCGGATGTAATATTTTACTACATTCCTGGCACGTCGGCCCCTACTTCTCGGTGGTAACATTATATACATCTATAACGCTATATATCCTAACCTAAGGCAACCTAACATATCGGATGTAATATTTTACTACATTCCTGGCACGTTGGCCCCTACTTCTAGGTGGGTACATTATATACTTATATAACGCTATATATCCTAGCCTAAGGCAACTTAACATGCCCAATGTAATATTTCACCACATTCCTGGCTCGTCGGCCCCTACTTCTCGGTGGGAACATTATATACATCTATAACGCTATATATCCTAACCTAAGGCAACCTAACATCTCGGATGTTATATTTTACTACATTCCTCGCACGTTGGCCCCTACTTCTAGGTGGGTACATTATATACGTCTATAACGCTATATATCCTAGCCTAAGGCAACTTAACATGTCCAATGTAATATTTCACCACATTCCTGGCTCGTCGGCCCCTACTTCTCGGTGGGAACATTATATACGTCTATAACGTTATATATCCTAGCATAAGGCAACCTTACATGTCGAATGTAATATTTTACAATATTCCAGGCGCGTCGGCAACTACTTCTCGGTGTTCACAGTATATTCGTCTATAACGTTATATATCCTAACCTAAGGCAACTTAACACGTCGAATGTAATATTTCACCACATTCCTGGCTCGTTGGCCCCTACTTCTCGGTGGGAACATTATATAAGTCTATAACGTTATATATCCTAACCTAAGGCAACCTAACATCTCGGATGTAATATTTTACTACATTCCTGGCACGCCGGCCCCTACTTCTCGGTGGGAACAATATATACGTCTATAACGTTATATATCCTAACCTAAGGCAACCTAACATCTCGGATGTAATATTTTACTACATTCCTGGCACGCCGGCCCCTACTTCTCGGTGGGAACATTATATACGTCTATAACGCCATATATCCTAACCTAAGGCAACCTAACATCTCGGATGTAATATTTTACTACATTCCTGGCACGTCGGCCCCTACTTCTCGGTGGGAACATTATATACATCTATAACGCTATATATCCTAACCGAAGGCAATCTAACATCTCGGATGTAATATTTTACTACATTCCTGGCACGTTGGCCCCTACTTCTAGGAGGGTACATTATATACGTCTATAACGCTATATATCCTAGCCTAAGGCAACTTAACATGTCCAATGTAATATTTCACCACATTCCTGGCTCGTCGGCCCCTACTTCTCGGTGGGAACATTATATACGTCTATAACGTTATATATCCTAGCATAAGGCAACCTTACATGTCGAATGTAATGTTTTACTACATTCCTGGCGCGCCGGCCCGTACTTCTTGGTGGGAACAGTATATACGTCTATAACGTTATAAATCCTAACCTAAGGCAACCTAACATCTCGGATGTAATATTTTACTACATTCCTGGCACGCCGGGCCCTACTTCTCGGTGGGAACAATATATACGTCTATAACGTTATATATCCTAGCTTAAAGTAATCCTAACATCTCGGATGCAATATTTTACTACATTCCTGGCACGCCGGCCCCTACTTCTCGGTGGGATCATTATATACGTCTATAACGCTATATATCCTAGCCTAAGGCAACCTAACACCTCGGATGTAATGTTTTACAACATTCCTGGCGTGACGGCCCCTATTTCTCGGTGGGAACATTATATACGTCTTTAACGATATATATCCTAGCCTAAGGCAATCCTAACATGTCGAATGTATAATTTTACAACATTCCTGGCGCGTCGGCACCTACTTCTCGGTGGGAACAGTATAAAAGTCAATAACGTTATATATCCTAACCTAAGGCAACCTAACATCTCGGATGTAAGATTTTACTACATTCCTGGCGCGTCGGCCCCTATTCTCGGTGGGAACATTATATAAGTCTATAATGTTATATATCCTAACCTAAGGCCACCTAACATCTCGGATGTAATATTTTACTACATTCCTGGCACGCCGGCCCCTACTTCTCGGTGGGAACAATATATACGTCTATAACGTTATATATCCCAACCTAAGGCAACCTAACATCTCGGATGTAATATTTTACTACATTCCTGGCACGCCGGCCCCTACTTCTCGGTGGGAACAATATATACGTCTATAACGTTATATATCCTAGCCTAAGGTAATCCTAACATCTCGGAAGTAATATTTTACAACATTCCTAGCGCGTCGGCACCTACTTCTCGTTGGGAACATTATATACGTCTATAACGTTATATATCCTAGCCTAAGACAACCTAACATGTCGAATGTAATATTTTACAGCATTCCTGGCGCGTCGGCCCCTACTTCTCGGTGGGAACATTATATACGTCTATAACGCTATATATCCTAGCCTAAGGCAACCTAACGCTTCGGATGTAATGTTTTACAACATTCCTGGCGTGTCGGCCCCTACTTCTCGGTGGGAACATTATATAAGTCTATAACGTTATATATCCTAACCTAAGGCAACCTAACATCTCGGATGTAATATTTTACTACATTCCTGGCACGCCGGCCCCTACTTCTCGGTGGGAACAATATATACGTCTATAACGTTATATATCCTAACCTAAGGCAACCTAACATCTCGGATGTAATATTTTACTACATTCCTGGCACGCCGGCCCCTACTTCTCGGTGGGAACAATATATACGTCTATAACGTTATATATCCTAGCCTAAGGCAACCTAACACCTCGGATGTAATGTTTTACAACATTCCTGGCGTGTCGGCCCCTACTTCTCGGTGGGAACATTATATAAGTCTATATCGTAATATAACCTAACCTAACCCATCTAAACCCTCGCTGGTAATGTTTCACAGACTCCCGTTCGTGTCAGCCGTACGTCACTGTGCGGACATTATATACGTCTATAACGTTATATATCCTAACCTAAGGCAACCTAACATCTCAAATGTAGTATTTTACAACATTCCTGGCGCGTCGGCCCCTATTTCTCCGTGGGAACATTATATAAGTCAATAACGTTATATATCCTAACCTAAGGCAACCTAACATCTCGGATGTAATATTTTACTACATTCCTGGCGCACTGGCCACTACTTCTCGGTGGGAACATTATATACGTCTATAACGCCATATATCCTAACCTAAGGCAACCTAACATCTCGGATGTAATATTTTACTACATTCCTGGCACGTCGGCCCCTACTTCTCGGTGGGAACATTATATACATCTATAACGCTATATATCCTAACCTAAGGCAACCTAACATATCGGATGTAATATTTTACTACATTCCTCGCACGTTGGCCCCTACTTCTAGGTGGGTACATTATATACGTCTATAACGCTATATATCCTAGCCTAAGGCAACTTAACATGTCCAATGTAATATTTCACCACATTCCTGGCTCGTCGGCCCCTACTTCTCGGTGGGAACATTATATACGTCTATAACGTTATATATCCTAGCATAAGGCAACCTTACATGTCGAATGTAATATTTTACAATATTCCAGGCGCGTCGGCAACTACTTCTCGGTGTTCACAGTATATTCGTCTATAACGTTATATATCCTAACCTAAGGCAACTTAACATGTCGAATGTAATATTTCACCACATTCCTGGCTCGTTGGCCCCTACTTCTCGGTGGGAACATTATATAAGTCTATAACGTTATATATCCTATCCTAAGGCAACCTAACATCTCGGATGTAATATTTTACTACATTCCTGGCACGCCGGCCCCTACTTCTCGGTGGGAACAATATATACGTCTATATCGTTATATATCCTAACCTAAGGCAACCTAACATCTCGGATGTAATATTTTACTACATTCCTGGCACGCCGGCCCCTACTTCTCGGTGGGATCATTATATACGTCTATAACGCTATATATCCTAGCCTAAGGCAACCTAACACCTCGGATGTAATGTTTTACAACATTCCTGGCGTGTCGGCCCCTATTTCTCGGTGCGAACATTATATACGTCTTTAACGATATATATCCTAGCCTAAGGCAATCCTAACATGTCGAATGTATAATTTTACAACATTCCTGGCGTGTCGGCCCCTATTTCTCGGTGGGAACATTATATACGTCTTTAACGATATATATCCTAGCCTAAGGCAATCCTAACATTTCGAATGTATAATTTTACATCATTCCTGGCGCGTCGGCCCCTATTTCTCCGTGGGAACATTATATAAGTCAACAACGTTATATATCCTAACCTAAGGCAACCTAACATCTCGGATGTAATATTTTACTACATTCCTGGCGCGCTGGCCACTACTTCTCGGTGGGAACATTATATACGTCTATAACGCCATATATCCTAACCTAAGGCAACCTAACATCTCGGATGTAATATTTTACTACATTCCTGGCACGTCGGCCCCTACTTCTCGGTGGTAACATTATATACATCTATAACGCTATATATCCTAACCTAAGGCAACCTAACATATCGGATGTAATATTTTACTACATTCCTGGCACGTTGGCCCCTACTTCTAGGTGGGTACATTATATACTTATATAACGCTATATATCCTAGCCTAAGGCAACTTAACATGCCCAATGTAATATTTCACCACATTCCTGGCTCGTCGGCCCCTACTTCTCGGTGGGAACATTATATACATCTATAACGCTATATATCCTAACCTAAGGCAACCTAACATCTCGGATGTAATATTTTACTACATTCCTCGCACGTTGGCCCCTACTTCTAGGTGGGTACATTATATACGTCTATAACGCTATATATCCTAGCCTAAGGCAACTTAACATGTCCAATGTAATATTTCACCACATTCCTGGCTCGTCGGCCCCTACTTCTCGGTGGGAACATTATATACGTCTATAACGTTATATATCCTAGCATAAGGCAACCTTACATGTCGAATGTAATATTTTACAATATTCCAGGCGCGTCGGCAACTACTTCTCGGTGTTCACAGTATATTCGTCTATAACGTTATATATCCTAACCTAAGGCAACTTAACACGTCGAATGTAATATTTCACCACATTCCTGGCTCGTTGGCCCCTACTTCTCGGTGGGAACATTATATAAGTCTATAACGTTATATATCCTAACCTAAGGCAACCTAACATCTCGGATGTAATATTTTACTACATTCCTGGCACGCCGGCCCCTACTTCTCGGTGGGAACAATATATACGTCTATAACGTTATATATCCTAACCTAAGGCAACCTAACATCTCGGATGTAATATTTTACTACATTCCTGGCACGCCGGCCCCTACTTCTCGGTGGGAACATTATATACGTCTATAACGCCATATATCCTAACCTAAGGCAACCTAACATCTCGGATGTAATATTTTACTACATTCCTGGCACGTCGGCCCCTACTTCTCGGTGGGAACATTATATACATCTATAACGCTATATATCCTAACCGAAGGCAATCTAACATCTCGGATGTAATATTTTACTACATTCCTGGCACGTTGGCCCCTACTTCTAGGAGGGTACATTATATACGTCTATAACGCTATATATCCTAGCCTAAGGCAACTTAACATGTCCAATGTAATATTTCACCACATTCCTGGCTCGTCGGCCCCTACTTCTCGGTGGGAACATTATATACGTCTATAACGTTATATATCCTAGCATAAGGCAACCTTACATGTCGAATGTAATGTTTTACTACATTCCTGGCGCGCCGGCCCGTACTTCTCGGTGGGAACAGTATATACGTCTATAACGTTATAAATCCTAACCTAAGGCAACCTAACATCTCGGATGTAATATTTTACTACATTCCTGGCACGCCGGGCCCTACTTCTCGGTGGGAACAATATATACGTCTATAACGTTATATATCCTAGCTTAAAGTAATCCTAACATCTCGGATGCAATATTTTACTACATTCCTGGCACGCCGGCCCCTACTTCTCGGTGGGATCATTATATACGTCTATAACGCTATATATCCTAGCCTAAGGCAACCTAACACCTCGGATGTAATGTTTTACAACATTCCTGGCGTGACGGCCCCTATTTCTCGGTGGGAACATTATATACGTCTTTAACGATATATATCCTAGCCTAAGGCAATCCTAACATGTCGAATGTATAATTTTACAACATTCCTGGCGCGTCGGCACCTACTTCTCGGTGGGAACAGTATAAAAGTCAATAACGTTATATATCCTAACCTAAGGCAACCTAACATCTCGGATGTAAGATTTTACTACATTCCTGGCGCGTCGGCCCCTATTCTCGGTGGGAACATTATATAAGTCTATAATGTTATATATCCTAACCTAAGGCCACCTAACATCTCGGATGTAATATTTTACTACATTCCTGGCACGCCGGCCCCTACTTCTCGGTGGGAACAATATATACGTCTATAACGTTATATATCCCAACCTAAGGCAACCTAACATCTCGGATGTAATATTTTACTACATTCCTGGCACGCCGGCCCCTACTTCTCGGTGGGAACAATATATACGTCTATAACGTTATATATCCTAGCCTAAGGTAATCCTAACATCTCGGAAGTAATATTTTACAACATTCCTAGCGCGTCGGCACCTACTTCTCGTTGGGAACATTATATACGTCTATAACGTTATATATCCTAGCCTAAGACAACCTAACATGTCGAATGTAATATTTTACAGCATTCCTGGCGCGTCGGCCCCTACTTCTCGGTGGGAACATTATATACGTCTATAACGCTATATATCCTAGCCTAAGGCAACCTAACGCTTCGGATGTAATGTTTTACAACATTCCTGGCGTGTCGGCCCCTACTTCTCGGTGGGAACATTATATAAGTCTATAACGTTATATATCCTAACCTAAGGCAACCTAACATCTCGGATGTAATATTTTACTACATTCCTGGCACGCCGGCCCCTACTTCTCGGTGGGAACAATATATACGTCTATAACGTTATATATCCTAACCTAAGGCAACCTAACATCTCGGATGTAATATTTTACTACATTCCTGGCACGCCGGCCCCTACTTCTCGGTGGGAACATTATATAAGTCTATATCGTAATATAACCTAACCTAACCCATCTAAACCCTCGCTGGTAATGTTTCACAGACTCCCGTTCGTGTCAGCCGTACGTCACTGTGCGGACATTATATACGTCTATAACGTTATATATCCTAACCTAAGGCAACCTAACATCTCAAATGTAGTATTTTACAACATTCCTGGCGCGTCGGCCCCTATTTCTCCGTGGGAACATTATATAAGTCAATAACGTTATATATCCTAACCTAAGGCAACCTAACATCTCGGATGTAATATTTTACTACATTCCTGGCGCACTGGCCACTACTTCTCGGTGGGAACATTATATACGTCTATAACGCCATATATCCTAACCTAAGGCAACCTAACATCTCGGATGTAATATTTTACTACATTCCTGGCACGTCGGCCCCTACTTCTCGGTGGGAACATTATATACATCTATAACGCTATATATCCTAACCTAAGGCAACCTAACATCTCGGATGTAATATTTTACTACATTCCTCGCACGTTGGCCCCTACTTCTAGGTGGGTACATTATATACGTCTATAACGCTATATATCCTAGCCTAAGGCAACTTAACATGTCCAATGTAATATTTCACCACATTCCTGGCTCGTCGGCCCCTACTTCTCGGTGGGAACATTATATACGTCTATAACGTTATATATCCTAGCATAAGGCAACCTTACATGTCGAATGTAATATTTTACAATATTCCAGGCGCGTCGGCAACTACTTCTCGGTGTTCACAGTATATTCGTCTATAACGTTATATATCCTAACCTAAGGCAACTTAACATGTCGAATGTAATATTTCACCACATTCCTGGCTCGTTGGCCCCTACTTCTCGGTGGGAACATTATATAAGTCTATAACGTTATATATCCTATCCTAAGGCAACCTAACATCTCGGATGTAATATTTTACTACATTCCTGGCACGCCGGCCCCTACTTCTCGGTGGGAACAATATATACGTCTATATCGTTATATATCCTAACCTAAGGCAACCTAACATCTCGGATGTAATATTTTACTACATTCCTGGCACGCCGGCCCCTACTTCTCGGTGGGATCATTATATACGTCTATAACGCTATATATCCTAGCCTAAGGCAACCTAACACCTCGGATGTAATGTTTTACAACATTCCTGGCGTGTCGGCCCCTATTTCTCGGTGGGAACATTATATACGTCTTTAACGAGATATATCCTAGCCTAAGGCAATCCTAACATGTCGAATGTATAATTTTACAACATTCCTGGCGTGTCGGCCCCTATTTCTCGGTGGGAACATTATATACGTCTTTAACGATATATATCCTAGCCTAAGGCAATCCTAACATTTCGAATGTATAATTTTACATCATTCCTGGCGCGTCGGCCCCTATTTCTCCGTGGGAACATTATATAAGTCAACAACGTTATATATCCTAACCTAAGGCAACCTAACATCTCGGATGTAATATTTTACTACATTCCTGGCGCGCTGGCCACTACTTCTCGGTGGTAACATTATATACATCTATAACGCTATATATCCTAACCTAAGGCAACCTAACATATCGGATGTAATATTTTACTACATTCCTGGCACGTTGGCCCCTACTTCTAGGTGGGTACATTATATACTTATATAACGCTATATATCCTAGCCTAAGGCAACTTAACATGCCCAATGTAATATTTCACCACATTCCTGGCTCGTCGGCCCCTACTTCTCGGTGGGAACATTATATACATCTATAACGCTATATATCCTAACCTAAGGCAACCTAACATCTCGGATGTAATATTTTACTACATTCCTCGCACGTTGGCCCCTACTTCTAGGTGGGTACATTATATACGTCTATAACGCTATATATCCTAGCCTAAGGCAACTTCACATGTCCAATGTAATATTTCACCACATTCCTGGCTCGTCGGCCCCTACTTCTCGGTGGGAACATTATATACGTCTATAACGTTATATATCCTAGCATAAGGCAACCTTACATGTCGAATGTAATATTTTACAATATTCCAGGCGCGTCGGCAACTACTTCTCGGTGTTCACAGTATATTCGTCTATAACGTTATATATCCTAACCTAAGGCAACTTAACACGTCGAATGTAATATTTCACCACATTCCTGGCTCGTTGGCCCCTACTTCTCGGTGGGAACATTATATAAGTCTATAACGTTATATATCCTAACCTAAGGCAACCTAACATCTCGGATGTAATATTTTACTACATTCCTGGCACGCCGGCCCCTACTTCTCGGTGGGAACAATATATACGTCTATAACGTTATATATCCTAACCTAAGGCAACCTAACATCTCGGATGTAATATTTTACTACATTCCTGGCACGCCGGCCCCTACTTCTCGGTGGGAACATTATATACGTCTATAACGCCATATATCCTAACCTAAGGCAACCTAACATCTCGGATGTAATATTTTACTACATTCCTGGCACGTCGGCCCCTACTTCTCGGTGGGAACATTATATACATCTATAACGCTATATATCCTAACCGAAGGCAATCTAACATCTCGGATGTAATATTTTACTACATTCCTGGCACGTTGGCCCCTACTTCTAGGAGGGTACATTATATACGTCTATAACGCTATATATCCTAGCCTAAGGCAACTTAACATGTCCAATGTAATATTTCACCACATTCCTGGCTCGTCGGCCCCTACTTCTCGGTGGGAACATTATATACGTCTATAACGTTATATATCCTAGCATAAGGCAACCTTACATGTCGAATGTAATATTTTACAATATTCCAGGTGCGTCGGCAACTACTTCTCGGTGGGAACAGTATATTCGTATTTAACGTTATATATCCTAACCTAAGGCAACTTAACATGTCGAATGTAATATTTCACCACATTCCTGGCTCGTTGGCCCCTACTTCTCGGTAGGAACATTATATACGGCTATAACGCTATATTTCCTAGCCTAAGGCAACCTAACATCTCGGATGTAATATTTTACTACATTCCTCGCACGTTGGCCCCTACTTCTAGGTGGGTACATTATATACGTCTATAACGCTATATATCCTAGCCTAAGGCAACTTAACATGTCCAATGTAATATTTCACCACATTCCTGGCTCGTCGGCCCCTACTTCTCGGTGGGAACATTATATACGTCTATAACGTTATATATCCTAGCATAAGGCAACCTTACATGTCGAATGTAATATTTTACAATATTCCAGGCGCGTCGGCAACTACTTCTCGGTGTTCACAGTATATTCGTCTATAACGTTATATATCCTAACCTAAGGCAACTTAACATGTCGAATGTAATATTTCACCACATTCCTGGCTCGTTGGCCCCTACTTCTCGGTGGGAACATTATATAAGTCTATAACGTTATATATCCTATCCTAAGGCAACCTAACATCTCGGATGTAATATTTTACTACATTCCTGGCACGCCGGCCCCTACTTCTCGGTGGGAACAATATATACGTCTATAACGCTATATATCCTAGCCTAAGGCAACCTAACATCTCGGATGTAATATTTTACTACATTCCTGGCGCGCTGGCCACTACTTCTCGGTGGGAACATTATATACGTCTATAACGCCATATATCCTAACCTAAGGCAACCTAACATCTCGGATGTAATATTTTACTACATTCCTCGCACGTTGGCCCCTACTTCTAGGTGGGTACATTATATACGTCTATAACGCTATATATCCTAGCCTAAGGCAACTTAACATGTCCAATGTAATATTTCACCACATTCCTGGCTCGTAGGCCCCTACTTCTCGGTGGGAACATTATATACGTCTATAACGTTATATATCCTAGCCTAAGGCAATCCTAACATGTCGAATGTATAATTTTACAACATTCCTGGCGCGTCGGCACCTACTTCTCGGTGGGAACAGTATAAAAGTCAATAACGTTATATATCCTAACCTAAGGCAACCTAACATCTCGGATGTAATATTTTACTACATTCCTGGCACGCCGGCCCCTACTTCTCGGTGGGAACAATATATACGTCTATAACGTTATAAATCCTAACCTAAGGCAACCTAACATCTCGGATGTAATATTTTACTACATTCCTAGCACGCCGGCCCCTACTTCTCGGTGGGAACAATATGTACGTCTATAACGTTATATATCCAAGCCTAAGGTAATCCTAACATCTCGGATGTAATATTTTACAACATTCTTGGCGCGTCGGCACCTACTTCTCGGTGGGAACAGTATATAAGTCTATAACGTTATATATCCTAACCTAAGGCAACCTAACATCTCGGATGTAATATTTTACTACATTCCTGGCGCGCCGGCCCGTACTTCTCGGTGGGAACAGTATATACGTCTATAACGTTATAAATCCTAACCTAAGGCAACCTAACATCTCGGATGTAATATTTTACTACATTCCTGGCACGCCGGGCCCTACTTCTCGGTGGGAACAATATATACGTCTATAACGTTATATATCCTGGCTTAAAGTAATCCTAACATCTCGGATGCAATATTTTACTACATTCCTGGCACGCCGGCCCCTACTTCTCGGTGGGATCATTATATACGTCTATAACGCTATATATCCTAGCCTAAGGCAACCTAACACCTCGGATGTAATGTTTTACAACATTCCTGGCGTGTCGGCCCCTATTTCTCGGTGGGAACATTATATACGTCTTTAACGATATATATCCTAGCCTAAGGCAATCCTAACATGTCGAATGTATAATTTTACAACATTCCTGGCGCGTCGGCACCTACTTCTCGGTGGGAACAGTATAAAAGTCAATAACGTTATATATCCTAACCTAAGGCAACCTAACATCTCGGATGTAAGATTTTACTACATTCCTGGCGCGTCGGCCCCTATTCTCGGTGGGAACATTATATAAGTCTATAATGTTATATATCCTAACCTAAGGCCACCTAACATCTCGGATGTAATATTTTACTACATTCCTGGCACGCCGGCCCCTACTTCTCGGTGGGAACAATATATACGTCTATAACGTTATATATCCCAACCTAAGGCAACCTAACATCTCGGATGTAATATTTTACTACATTCCTGGCACGCCGGCCCCTACTTCTCGGTGGGAACAATATATACGTCTATAACGTTATATATCCTAGCCTAAGGTAATCCTAACATCTCGGAAGTAATATTTTACAACATTCCTAGCGCGTCGGCACCTACTTCTCGTTGGGAACATTATATACGTCTATAACGTTATATATCCTAGCCTAAGACAACCTAACATGTCGAATGTAATATTTTACAGCATTCCTGGCGCGTCGGCCCCTACTTCTCGGTGGGAACATTATATACGTCTATAACGCTATATATCCTAGCCTAAGGCAATCCTAACATGTCGAATGTATAATTTTACAACATTCCTGGCGTGTCGGCCCCTATTTCTCGGTGGGAACATTATATACGTCTTTAACGATATATATCCTAGCCTAAGGCAATCCTAACATGTCGAATGTATAATTTTACAACATTCCTGGCGTGTCGGCCCCTATTTCTCGGTGGGAACATTATATACGTCTTTAACGATATATATCCTAGCCTAAGGCAATCCTAACATGTCGAATGTATAATTTTACATCATGCCTGGCGCGTCGGCCCCTATTTCTCCGTGGGAACATTATATAAGTCAACAGCGTTATATATCCTAGCCTAAGGCAACCTAACGCCTCGGATGTAATGTTTTACAACATTCCTGGCGTGTCGGCCCCTACTTCTCGGTGGGAACATTATATAAGTCTATAACGTTATATATCCTAACCTAAGGCAACCTAACATCTCGGATGTAATATTTTACTACATTCCTGGCACGCCGGCCCCTACTTCTCGGTGGGAACAATATATACGTCTATAACGTTATAAATCCTAACCTAAGGCAACCTAACATCTCGGATGTAATATTTTACTACATTCCTAGCACGCCGGCCCCTACTTCTCGGTGGGAACAATATATACGTCTATAACGTTATATATCCAAGCCTAAGGTAATCCTAACATCTCGGATGTAATATTTTACAACATTCTTGGCGCGTCGGCACCTACTTCTCGGTGGGAACAGTATATAAGTCTATAACGTTATATATCCTAACCTAAGGCAACCTAACATCTCGGATGTAATATTTTACTACATTCCTGGCGCGCCGGCCCGTACTTCTCGGTGGGAACAGTATATACGTCTATAACGTTATAAATCCTAACCTAAGGCAACCTAACATCTCGGATGCAATATTTTACTACATTCCTGGCACGCCGGCCCCTACTTCTCGGTGGGATCATTATATACGTCTATAACGCTATATATCCTAGCCTAAGGCAACCTAACACCTCGGATGTAATGTTTTACAACATTCCTGGCGTGTCGGCCCCTATTTCTCGGTGGGAACATTATATACGTCTTTAACGATATATATCCTAGCCTAAGGCAATCCTAACATGTCGAATGTATAATTTTACAACATTCCTGGCGCGTCGGCACCTACTTCTCGGTGGGAACAGTATAAAAGTCAATAACGTTATATATCCTAACCTAAGGCAACCTAACACCTCGGATGTAAGATTTTACTACATTCCTGGCGCGTCGGCCCCTATTCTCGGTGGGAACATTATATAAGTCTATAATGTTATATATCCTAACCTAAGGCCACCTAACATCTCGGATGTAATATTTTACTACATTCCTGGCACGCCGGCCCCTACTTCTCGGTGGGAACAATATATACGTCTATAACGTTATATATCCCAACCTAAGGCAACCTAACATCTCGGATGTAATATTTTACTACATTCCTGGCACGCCGGCCCCTACTTCTCGGTGGGAACAATATATACGTCTATAACGTTATATATCCTAGCCTAAGGTAATCCTAACATCTCGGAAGTAATATTTTACAACATTCCTAGCGCGTCGGCACCTACTTCTCATTGGGAACATTATATACGTCTATAACGTTATATATCCTAGCCTAAGACAACCTAACATGTCGAATGTAATATTTTACAGCATTCCTGGCGCGTCGGCCCCTACTTCTCTGTGGTAACGTTATATACGTATATAACGTTATATATCCTAGCCTAATTCAAACTAACATCTCGGATGTAATATTTTACTGCATTCCCGGCGCGTCGGCCCCTCCTTCTCGTTGGGAACGTTATATACGTCTATAACGCTATATATCCTAGCCTAAGGCAACCTAGCATGTCGAGCGTAATATTTTACAACATTCCTGGCTCGTCGGCCCCTACTTCTGGGTGGGAACATTATATACGTCTATAACGTTATATATCCTAACCTAAGGAAACCTAACATGTCGAGCGTAATGTTTTACAACATTCCTGCCTCGTCGGCTCCTACTTTTCTTTGGGAGCATTATATACGTCTATAACGTTATGTATCCTATCCTAAGCCAACCTAACATGTCTGCCGTAATATTTTACAACATTCCTGGCATGCAAGTCCCTACTTCTCCGTGGTAACATTATATACGTCTATAACGTTATATATCCTAGCCTAAGGCAACCTAACATTTCGGATGTAATATTTAACTTCATTCCTGGCACGTTGGCCCCTACTTCTCTGTGGTAACATTATATACGTCTATAACGTTATATATCCTAACCTAAGGCAACCTAACATATCGAATGTAATATTTTACAACATTCCTGGCGCGTCGGCACCTACTTCTCGGTGGGCACAGTATATACGTCTATGACGTTATATGTCCTAAATTAAGGCAACCTAACATGTCGAATGTAATATTTTACGACATTACCGGCGCTTCGGTCCCTACTTCTCTGTGGTAACATTATATACGTATATAACGTTATATATCCTAGCCTAATTCAATCTATCATCTCGGATGTAATATTTTACTACATTCCCGGGGCGTCGGCACCTCCTTCTCGGTGGGAACGTTATATACGTTTATAACACTATATATACTAGCCTAAGGCAACCTAACATGTCGAATGTAATATTTTACAACATACTTGGCGCGTCGGCACCTACTTCTCGCTGGAAACATTATATACGTCTATAATGTTACATATCCTGGCCTAAGGCAACCTAGCATCTCGGGTGTAATATTTTACTACATTCCTGGCACGTCGGCGCGTACCTATCGGCGGGAACATTATATAAGTCAATAACGTTATATATACTAACCTAAGGCAACCAAACATCTCTACCGTAATATTTTACAACATTATATAAGTCAATAACGTTATATATCCTAACCTAAGGCAACCAAACATCTCTACCGTAATATTTTACAACATTCCTTGCGCGTCGGCACCTCCTTCTCGGTGGGAACAATATATACGTCTATAACGTCATATATCCTCTCCTAAGGCTACCTAACATGTCGAGCGTAATGTTTTACAACATTCCTGGCGTGTCGGCCAGTAATTCTCGGTGGGAATATCATATACGTCTATAACGTTATATATCCTAACCAAAGGCAACCTAACATCTCGGATGTAATATTTTACTACATTCCTGGCACGTCGGGCCCTACTTCTCGGTGGGATCACTACATACGTCTATAACGCTATATATCCTAGCATAAGGCAACCTAACATGTGGAATGTAACATTTTCCAACATTCCCGGCGCGTCGGCACCTATTTCTCGGTGGGAACATTATATAAGTCAATAACGTTATATATCCTAACGTAAGGCAACCTAACATCTCGGATGTAATAATTTACTACATTCCTGGCACGTCGGCCCCTACTTCTCGGTGGGATCACTACATACGTCTATAAAGCTATATATCCTGGCATAACACAACCTAACATGTGGAATGTAATATTTTACAACATTCCCGGCGCGTCGGCACCTATTTCTCGGTGGGAACATTATATAAGTCAATAACGTTATATATCTTAACCTAAGACAACCTAACATCTCGGATGTAATATTTTACTACATTCCTGGCACGTCGGCACCTACTTCTCGGTGGGAACGTTATATAAGTCAATAACGTTATATATCCTAACCTAAGGCAAGCTGACATCTCGGGTGTAATATTTTACTACATTCCTGGCACGTCGGCCCCTACTTCTCGGTGGGATCACTACATGCGTCTATAACGCTATATATCCTAGCATATAGCAACCTAACATGTGGAATGTAACATTTTCCAACATTCCCGGCGCGTCGGCACCTATTTCTCGGTGGGAACATTATATAAGTCAATAACGTTATATATCCTAACGTAAGGCAACCTAACATCTCGGATGTAATATTTTACTACATTCCTGGCACGTCGGCACCTACTTCTCGGTGGGATCATTACATACGTCTATAACGCTATATATCCTAGCATAAGGCAACCTAGCATGTCGAATGTGATATTTTACAACATTCCTGGCGCGTCGGCAACTTCTTCTCGGTGGGAACAGTATATACGTCTACAACGCTATATATCCTAGCCTAAGGCAACCTAACATGTCGAGCGTAATATTTTACAACATTCCTGACGCGTCGGCCCCTATTTCTCGGTGGGAACATTATATAAGTCAATAACGTTATATATCCTAACCTAAGGCAACCAAACATCTCTACCGTAATATTTTACATAATTCCTGGCGCGTCGGCACCTCCTTCTCGGTGGGAACAATATATACGCCTATAACGTCATATATCCTCTCCTAAGGCTACCTAACATGTCGAGCGTAATGTTTTACAACAATCCTGGCGTGTCGGCCAGTAATTCTCGGTGGGAAAATCATATACGTCTATAACGTTATATATCCTAACCTGAGGCACCCTAACACCTCGGATGTAATGTTTTACAACATTCCTCGCGTGTCGGCCCCTATTTCTCGGAGGGAACATTATATACGTCTATAACGCTATATATCCTAGCATAAGGCAACCTAACATGTGTAATGTAACATTTTACTACATTCCTGGCACGTCGGCACCTACTTCTCGGTGGGATCATTACATACGTCTATAACGCTATATATCCTAGATAAGGCAACCTAACATTTCGAATGTAATATTTTACAACATTCCCGTCACTTCGGCCCCTACTTCCCGGTGGGAATATTATATACGTCTACAACGCTATATATTGTAGCTTAGGGCAACCTAACATGTCGAATGTGATATTTTACAACATTCCGGGCGCGTCGGCACCTACTTCTCGGTGGGAACAGTATATACGTCTATAACGTTATATATCCTAACATAAGGCAACCTAACACCTCGGATGGAATGTTTTACAACATTCCTCGCGTGTCGGCCCCAATTTCTCGGTGGGAACATTATACACGTCTATAACGCTATATATCCTAGCCTAAGGCAACCTAACATGTCGAACGAAATATTTTACAACATTCCTGGCGCGTCGGCAACTACTTCTCGGTGGGAACAGTATATACGTCTATAACGCTATATATCCTAGCCTAAGGCAACCTAACATGTCGAGCGTAATATTTTACAGCATTCCCGGCAGTTCGGCCCCTACTTCTCGGTGGGAACGTTATATACGTCTATAACGCTATATATCCTAGCCTAAGGCAACCTGACATGTCGAATGTAATATTTTACAACATTCCCGGAACTTCGGCCCCTACTTCTCGGTGGGAACGTTATATACGTCTATAACGCTGTATATCCTAGCTTAAGGCAGCCTAACATGTCGAATGTAATATGTTACAACATTCCTGCCGCGTCGGCAACTACTTCTCGATGGGAACAGTAGATACGTCTATAACGTTATATATCCTAACCTAAGGCACCCTAACACCTCGGATGTAATGTTTTACAAAATTCCTGGCGTGTCGGCCCCTATTTCTCGGTGGGAACATTATATACGTCTATAACGCTATATATCCTAGCCTAAGGCAACCTCACATGTCGAGTGTAATATTTTACAACATTCCTGTCGCGTCAGCACCTACTTCTCGGTGGGAACAGTATATACGTCTATAACGTTATATATCCTAACATAAGGCAACCTAACACCTCGGATGTAATGTTTTACAACATTCCTCGCGTGTCGGCCGCAATTTCTCGGTGGGAACATTATATACGTCTATAGCGCTATATATCCTAGCCTAAGGCAACCTAACATGTCGAATGAAATATTTTACAACATTCCTGGCGCGTCGGCCCCTACTTCTCGGTGGGAACATTATATAAGTCAATAACGTTATATATCCTAACCTAAGGCAACCAAACATCTCTACCGTAATATTTTACATAATTCCTGGCGCGTCGGCACCTCCTTCACGGTGGGAACAATATATACGTCTATAACGTTATATATCCTCTCCTAAGGCTACCTAACATGTCGAGCGTAATGTTTTACAACAATCCTGGCGTGTCGGCCAGTAATTCTCGGTGGGAAAATCATGTACGTCTATAACGTTATATATCCTAACCTAAGGCACCCTAACACCTCGGATGTAATGTTTTACAACATTCCTCGCGTGTCGGCCCCTATTTCTCGGTGGGAACATTATATACGTCTATAACGCTATATATCCTAGCCTAAAGCAACCTCACATGTCGAGTGTAATATTTTACAACATTCCTGGCGCGTCGGCACCTACTTCTCGGTGGGAACAGTATATACGTCTATAACGTTATATATCCTAACATAAGGCAACCTAACACCTCGGATGTAATGTTTTACAACATTCCTCGCGTGTCGGCCCCAATTTCTCGGTGGGAACATTATATACGTCTATAACGCTATATATCCTACCCTAAGGCAACCTAACATGTCGAATGAAATATTTTACAACATTCCTGGCGCGTCGGCAACTACTTCTCGGTGGGAACAGTATATACGCCTATAACGCTATATATCCTAGCCTAAGGCAACCTAACATGTCGAGCGTAATATTTTACAGCATTCCCAGCATTTCGGCCCCTACTTCTCGGTGGGAACATTATATACGTCTATAACGCTATATATCCTAGCCTAAGGCAACCTAACATGTCGAATGTAATATTTTACAACATTCCCGGAACTTCGGCCCCTACTTCTCGGTGGGAACGTTATATACGTCTATAACGCTGTATATCCTAGCTTAAGGCAGCCTAACATGTCGAATGTAATATGTTACAACATTCCTGCCGCGTCGACAACTACTTCTCGATGGTAACAGTAGATACGTCTGTAACGTTATATATCCTAACCTAAGGCACCCTAACACCTCGGATGTAATGTTTTACAAAATTCCTGGCGTGTCAGCCCCTATTTCTCGGTGGGAACATTATATACGTCTATAACGCTATATATCCTAGCCTAAGTCAACCTCACATGTCGAGTGTAATATTTTACAACATTCCTGGCGCGTCGGCAACTTCTTCTCGGTGGGAACAGTATATACGTCTATAACGCTATATATCCTAGCCTAAGTCAACCTCACATGTCGAGTGTAATATTTTACAACATTCCTGGCGCGTCGGCAACTTCTTCTCGGTGGGAACAGTATATACGTCTACAACGCTATATATCCTAGCCTAAGGCAACCTAACATGTCGAGCGTAATATTTTACAACATTCCTGACGCGTCGGCCCCTACTTCTCGGTGGGAACATTATATAAGTCAATAACGTTATATATCCTAACCTAAGGCAACCAAACATCTCTACCGTAATATTTTACATAATTCCTGGCGCGTCGGCACCTCCTTCTCGGTGGGAACAATATATAAGTCTATAACGTCATATATCCTCTCCTAAGGCTACCTAACATGTCGAGCGTAATGTTTTACAACAATCCTGGCGTGTCGGCCAGTAATTCTCGGTGGGAAAATCATATACGTCTATAACGTTATATATCCTAACCTAAGGCACCCTAACACCTCGGATGTAATGTTTTACAACATTCCTCGCGTGTCGGCCCCTATTTCTCGGAGGGAAAATTATATACGTCTATAACGCTATATATCCTAGCATAAGGCCACCTAACATGTGGAATGTAACATTTTATTACATTCCTGGCACGTCGGCACCTACTTCTCGGTGGGATCATTACATACGTCTATAACGCTATATATCCTAACATAAGGCAACCTAACATGTCGAATGTAATATTTTACAACATTCCCGTCACTTCTGCCCCTACTTCCCGGTGGGAATATTATATACGTCTACAACGCTATATATTGTAGCTTAAGGCAACCTAACATGTCGAATGTGATATTTTACAACATTCCGGGCGCGTCGGCACCTACTTCTCGGTGGGAACAGTATATACGTCTATAACGTTATATATCCTAACATAAGGCACCCTAACACCTCGGATGTAATGTTTTACAAAATTCCTGGCGTGTCGGCCCCTATTTCTCGGTGGGAACATTATATACGTCTATAACGCTATATATCCTAGCCTAAGTCAACCTCACATGTCGAGTGTAATATTTTACAACATTCCTGGCGCGTCGGCAACTTCTTCTCGGTGGGAACGGTATATGCGTCTACAACGCTATATATCCTAGCCTAAGGCAACCTAACATGTCGAGCGTAATATTTTACAACATTCCTGACGCGTCGGCCCCTATTTCTCGGTGGGAACATTATATAAGTCAATAACGTTATATATCCTAACCTAAGGCAACCAAACATCTCTACCGTAATATTTTACATAATTCCTGGCGCGTCGGCACCTCCTTCTCGGTGGGAACAATATATACGCCTATAACGTCATATATCCTCTCCTAAGGCTACCTAACATGTCGAGCGTAATGTTTTACAACAATCCTGGCGTGTCGGCCAGTAATTCTCGGTGGGAAAATCATATACGTCTATAACGTTATATATCCTAACCTGAGGCACCCTAACACCTCGGATGTAATGTTTTACAACATTCCTCGCGTGTCGGCCCCTATTTCTCGGAGGGAACATTATATACGTCTATAACGCTATATATCCTAGCGTAAGGCAACCTAACATGTGTAATGTAACATTTTACTACATTCCTGGCACGTCGGCACCTACTTCTCGGTGGGATCATTACATACGTCTATAACGCTATATATCCTAGATAAGGCAACCTAACATTTCGAATGTAATATTTTACAACATTCCCGTCACTTCGGCCCCTACTTCCCGGTGGGAATATTATATACGTCTACAACGCTATATATTGTAGCTTAAGGCAACCTAACATGTCGAATGTGATATTTTACAACATTCCGGGCGCGTCGGCACCTACTTCTCGGTGGGAACAGTATATACGTCTATAACGTTATATATCCTAACATAAGGCAACCTAACACCTCGGATGGAATGTTTTACAACATTCCTCGCGTGTCGGCCCCAATTTCTCGGTGGGAACATTATATACGTCTATAACGCTATATATCCTAGCCTAAGGCAACCTAACATGTCGAACGAAATATTTTACAACATTCCTGGCGCGTCGGCAACTACTTCTCGGTGGGAACAGTATATACGTCTATAACGCTATATATCCTAGCCTAAGGCAACCTAACATGTCGAGCGTAATATTTTACAGCATTCCCGGCAGTTCGGCCCCTACTTCTCGGTGGGAACGTTATATACGTCTATAACGCTATATATCCTAGCCTAAGGCAACCTGACATGTCGAATGTAATATTTTACAACATTCCCGGAACTTCGGCCCCTACTTCTCGGTGGGAACGTTATATACGTCTATAACGCTGTATATCCTAGCTTAAGGCAGCCTAACATGTCGAATGTAATATGTTACAACATTCCTGCCGCGTCGGCAACTACTTCTCGATGGGAACAGTAGATACGTCTATAACGTTATATATCCTAACCTAAGGCACCCTAACACCTCGGATGTAATGTTTTACAAAATTCCTGGCGTGTCGGCCCCTATTTCTCGGTGGGAACATTATATACGTCTATAACGCTATATATCCTAGCCTAAGGCAACCTAACATGTCGAATGTAATATTTGATTACATTCTGTTCGTGTCGGCCCGTACTTCTCGGTGGGAATATCATATACGTCTATAACGTTATATATCCTAGCCTAGGGCAATCCTAACATGTCGAGTGTAATATTTTACAACATTCCCGGCACTTCGGCAACTAATTCTCGGTGGGAACGTTATATACGTCTATAACGCTATATATCCTAGCTTAAGGCAACGTAACATGTCGAAAGTAATATTTTACAACATTCCTGGCGCGTCGGCACCGACTTCTCGGTGGGAACAATATATACGTCTATAAAGTTATATATCCTAACCTAAGGCAACCTAATATCTCTACCGTCATATATTTAAACATTCCCGGCGCGTCGGCCCCCACGTCTCGGTGGGAACATTACATACGTCTATAACGCTATATAACCTAGCCTATGGTAACATAACATCTCGGATGTATTATTTTACAACATTCCTGGCTCGTTGGCCCCTACTTCTCTGTGGTAACATTATATACGTCTATAACGTTATATATCCTAGCCTAAGGCAACCTAACATATCGAATGTAATATTTTACAACATTCCTGGCTCGTCGGCCCCTACTTCTCAGTGGGAACATTATATACGTCTTTAACGTTACATATCCTAGCCTAAGGCAACCTAACATGTCGAATGTAATATTTTACAACATTCCCGGCACTTCGGCCCCTACTTCTCGGTGGTAACATTATGTACGTCTATAACGTTATACATCCTAACCTAAGGCAACCTAACATGTCGAATGTAATATTTTACAACATTCCTGGCGCGTCGGCACCTAATTCTCGGTGGGAATATCATATACGTCTATAACGTAATATATCCTCTCCCAAGGCAACCTAACATGTCGAGCGTAATGTTTTACAACATTCCTGGCGTGTCGGCCAGTACTTCTCGGTGGGAATATCATATACGTCTATAACGTTATATATCCTAACCTAAGGCAACCTAACATGTCGAGCGTAATATTTTACAACATTCCTGGCTCGTCCGCCCCCACTTCTGGGTGGGAACATTACATACGTCTATAACGCTATATATCCTAGCCTAAGGCAACCTAACATGTCGAATGTAATATTTGACAACATTTCTGGAGTGTCGGCCCGTACTTTTCGGTGGGAATATCGTATACGTCTATAACGTTATATATCCTAACCTAAGGCAACCTAACACTTCGGATGTACTGTTTTACAACATTCCTGGCGCGTCGGCACCTTCTTCTCGGTGGGAACAGTATATACGTCTATAACGCTATATATCCTAGCCTAAGGCAATCCTAACATGTCCAATGTAATATTTTACAACATTCCCGCCACTTCGGCCCCTACTTCTCGGTGGAAACATTATATACGTCTATAACGTTATATATCCTAACTTAAGGCAACCTAGCACCTCGGATGTAATGTTTTACAACATTACTGGCGTGTCGGCCCCTATATCTCGGTGGGAACATTATATACTTCTATAACGTAATATAACCTAACCTAACCCATATAGCCCATCGCTGGTAATGTTTTACAGAATCCCGTTCGTGTCGTCCCGTACGTCTCGTTGCGCACATTATATACGTCTATAAAGTTATATAGCCTAACCCAAGGCAACCTAACATCTCGAATGTTATATTTTACAACATTCCAGGCGTGTCGGACCCTACTTCTATGTGGGGACATTATATACGTCTTTAACGTTATATATCCTAGCCTAAGGCAACGTAACATCTCGGATGTAATATTTTACTACATTCCTGGCGCGTCGGCCCCTACTTCTCGGTGGGAAAATTATATACGTCTATAACGCTATTTACCCTAGCCTATGGCAACCTAACATGTCGAATGTAATATTTTACAGCATTCCTGGCGCGCCAGCACCTCCTTCTCGGTGGGAACGGTATATACGTCTACAACGCTATATATCCTAGCCTAAGGCAACCTAACATGTCGAATGTAATATTTGACAACATTTCTGGAGTGTCGGCCCGTACTTTTCGGTGGGAATATCGTATACGTCTATAACGTTATATATCCTAACCTAAGGAAACCTAACACTTCGGATGTAATGTTTTACAACATTCCTGGCGTGTCGGCCCCTACTTCTCAGTGGGAACATTATATACGTCCACAACGTCATATATCCTAACCGAAGGCAACCTAGCACCTCGGATGTAATATTTTACTACATTCCTGCCACGTGGGCCCCTACTTCTCTGTGAGAACATTGTATACGTGTATAACGCTATATATCCTAGCCTAAGGCAACCTAACATGTCGAATGTAATATTTTACAACATTCCTGGCGCGCCGGCCCCTACTCCTTGGTGGGAACAATATATAAGTCAACAACGTTATATATCCTAACCTAAGGCAACCTAACATGTTGTAATATTTTACAACATGCCTAGCGGGTCGGCCCGTTCTTCTCGGTGGGAACATTATATACGTCTATAACGCTATATATCCTAGCCTAAGGCAACCTAACACGTCTAACGTAATATTTTACAACATTCCCTGCGCGTTGGTCCCTACTTCTCGTTGGGAACATTATATACGTCTATAACGTTATATATCCTAACCTAAGGCAACCGAACATCTGGCATGTAATATTTTGCATCATTCCTGACGCATGGGCCTCTACTTCCCGGTGGGGACATTATATAAGTCTATAAAGCTATATATCCTAACCTAAGACAACCTAACATTTCGGATGTAATGTTTTACTACATTCCTGGCACGTCGGCCCCTACTTCTCGGTGGGAACATTATATACGTCTATATCGCTATATATCCTAGCCTAAAGCATCCTAACATGTCGAATGTAATATTTTACAACATTCGTGGCATGTCGGTCCCTACTTCTCGGTGGTAACATTATATACGTATATAACGATATATATCCTAACCGAAGGCAACCTAACATCTCGATAGTAATATTTTACTACATTCCTGGCGTGCCGGCCCCTACTTCTCGGTGGGAACATTATATACGTCTACAACGCTATATATCATAGCCTAAGGCATCGTAACATGTCGAGCGTAATATTTTACATCATTCCTGGCGCGTCGGCGCCTACATCTCGGTGGGGACTTTATATACGTCTGTAACGTTATATATCATAACCCAAGGGAAAATAACATCTCGGGTGTAATATTTTACAACATTCCCGGCTTGTCGGCCCGTAGTTCTCAGTGGTAACATTATATGCGTCTATAACGTTATATATGCTAGCCTAACGCAATCCTAACATGTCGAATGTAATATTTTACAACATTCCTGACGCGTCGGCCCCTATTTCTCGGTGGGAACATTATATACGTCTATAACGTTACACATCCTAGCCTAAAGCGACCTAACATGTCGAATATAATATTTTACAACATTCCTGGCGTGTCGTCGCCTACTTCTCGATGGGGACATTATATACGTCTATAACGTTATTTATTCTAACGTAAGGCAAGATAACATCTGGAGTGTAATATTTTACAATATTCCTGGTATGTCGGTCCCTACTTCTCGGTGGGAACATTATATACGTCTGTAACAATGTATATCCTAACCTAAGGCAACCTAACATCTCGGATGTAGTATTTTACAACATTCCTGGCGGGTCGGAACCTACTTCTCGGTGGGAACATTATATTCGTCCATAACGTAATATAACCTAACCTAACCCATCTAGACCCACGCTGGTAATGTTTCACAGAATCCCGTTCCTGTCGCCCCGTACGTCACGGTTCGGACATTATATACGTCTATAAAGTTATATAACCTAACCTAAGGCAACCCAACGTCTCGGATGTAGTATTTTACAACATTCCAGGCGGGTCGGCCCCTACTTCTCGGTGGTCAAATTATATACGTCTACAACGTAATATTACGTAACCTAACCCATCTAGCCCCACGCTTGTAACGTTTTACAGAATCCAGTTCGTATCGTCCCGTACGTCTCGGTGGGGACATTGTGTGCGTCTATAACGTTATATATCCTAACCTAAGGCAACCTAACATCTCGGATGTAGTATTTTCCAAAATTCCTGGCGGGTCGGCCCCTACTTATCGGTGCGAACATTATATTCGTCCACAACGTAATATAACCTAACCTAACCCATCTAGACCCTCGCTGGTAATGTTTCACAGAATCCCGTTCGTGTCGACCCGTACGTCACGGTTCGGACATTATATACGTCTATAACGTTATATATCCTAACCTAAGGCTACCTAACATCTCGAATGTAGTATTTTACAACATTCCAGGCGGATCGGCCCCTACTTCTTGGTGGTCACATTATATACGTCTATATCGTAATATAACCTAATCTAACCAATTTTGCCCCTCGGTGATAATGTTTTACAGAATACCGGTCGTGTTGGCTCAAACTTCTCGGTGGGGACATTATATACGTCTACAACATTGTATATCCCACCCGAAGGCAACATAACATCTCGAATGTTGTATTTCACAACATTCCTGGCGGGTCGGCCCCACTTCTCGGTGGGAACATTATATACGTCTACAACGTAATATTACCTAACCTAACCCATCTAGCCCCTCGCTGGAAATGTTTTACAGAATCCCGGTCGTGTTGGCTCAAACTTCTCGGTGGGGACATTATATACGTCTACAACGTTATATATCCTAACCTAAGGCAACCTAAAATCTTGGATGTAGTATTTTCCAAAATTCCTGCAGGGTCGGCCCCTACTTCTCGGTGGGAACATTATATACGTCCATAACGTTATATAACCTAACCTAACCCATCTAGCCCCACGGCGGTAATGTTTTACAGAATCCCGTTCGGCTTGGTTCATACTTCCCGGTGGGGACATTATATACGTCTATAACATTGTATATCCCACCCGAAGGCAACCTAACTTCTCGAATGTAGTATTTCACAATATTCATGGCGGGTCGGCCCCACTTCTCGGTAGGTACATTATATAAGTCTATATCGTAATATAACCTAACCTAACCCATCTAGACCCTCGCTGGTAATGTTTTACAGAATCCCGTTCGTGTCGCCCCGTACGTCACGTTGCGGATATTATATACGTCTGTAACGTTATATATCTTAACCTAAGGCAACCTAACATCTCGGATGTAGTATTTTCCAAAATACCTGGCGGGTCGGCCCCTACTTCTCGGTGGGAACATTATATTCGTCCATAACGTAATATAGCCTAACCTAACCCATCTAGCCCCTCGGCGGTAATGTTTTACAGAATCCAGTTCGTTTCCTCCCGTACGTCTCGGTGGGGACATGGTATGCGTCTATAACGTTATATATCCTAACCTAAGGTAACCTAACATCTCGGATGTAATATTTTCCAAAATTCCTGGCGGGTCGGCCCCTACTTCTCGGTGGGCACATTATATACGTCTATAACGATATATATCCTAACCTAAGGCAACCTAACATCTCGGATGTAATATTTGACAACATTCCTGGCGTGTCGTCGCCTGCTTCTCGAAGGGGACATTGTATACGTCTATAACGTTATATATCATAACCTAAGGGAACCTCACATCTCGGGTGCAATACTTTACAACATTCCTGACGCGTCGGCCACTATTTCTCGGTGCGAACATGATATACGTCTATAACGTTATACATCCTAGCCTAAGGCGACCTAACATGTCGAATGTAATATTTTACATCATTCGTGGCGTGTCGTCGCCTACATATCGATTGGGACATTATATACATCTATAACGTTGTATATCCTAACCTAACGCAACCTAACATCTGGGATGTAATATTTTACAAAATTCCTGGCATGTCGGTCCCTACGTCTCGGTAGGAACAGTATATACGTCTATAACGATATATATCCTAGCCTAAGGCAACCTAACATCTCGGATATAATATTTGACAACATTCCAGGCGTGTAGTCGCCTGCTTCTGGATGGGGACATTATATACGTCTATAACGTTATATATCATAACCTAAGGGAACCTAACATCTCGGGTGCAATATTTTACAACATTCCTGGCATGTCGGTCCCTACTTCTCGGTGGGAACATTGTATACGTCTATAACGTTATACATCCTAACCTAAGGCAATCCTAACATGTCGAATGTAATATTTTACAACATATCTGGCGCGTCGGTACCTACTTCTCGGTGGGAACAGTATATACGTCTATGACGTTATATATGCTAGCCTAACGCAATCCTAACATGTCGAATGTAATATTTTACAACATTCCTGACGCGTCGGCCCCTATTTCTCGGTGGGAACATTATATACGTCTATAACGTTACACATCCTAGCCTAAAGCGACCTAACATGTCGAATATAATATTTTACAACATTCCTGGCGTGTCGTCGCCTACTTCTCGATGGGGACATTATATACGTCTATAACGTTATTTATTCTAACGTAAGGCAAGATAACATCTGGAGTGTAATATTTTACAATATTCCTGGTATGTCGGTCCCTACTTCTCGGTGGGAACATTATATACGTCTGTAACAATGTATATCCTAACCTAAGGCAACCTAACATCTCGGATGTAATATTTTACAGCATTCCTGGCATGTCGGTCCCTACTTGTCGGTGGTAACATTATATACGTCTATAACGTTGTACATCATAACCTAAGGGAACCTAACATCTCGGGTGTAATATTTTACAACATTCCTTACGCGTCGGCCCCTATTTCTCGGTGGAAACAGTATATACGCCTATAAGGTTATATATCCTAGCCTAAGCTAACCTGACATCTGGGATGTATTATATTACAATATTCCTGGCGGGTCGGCCCCAACTTCTCGGGGGGAACATTATATACGTCTATAGCGTAATATAACCTAATTTAACCCATCTTGCCCCTCGGTGATAATATTTTACAGAATCACGGTCGTGTCGGCCCGTACTTCTCGGTGGGGACATTATATACGTCCATAACGTTATATATCCTAACGTAAAGCAACCTAACATCTCGGATGTAGTATTTTCCAACATTCCTGGCGGGTCGGCCCCTACTTCTCGGCGGGCACATTATATACGTCTATAACGTAATATAACCTAACCTAACACATCTAGCCCCTCGCTGGTATGGTTTTACAGCACCCCGGTCGTGTCGGCCGTACTTCTCGGTGGGGACATTATATACGTCTATAACGTTATATACCCATACATAAGCCAACGTAACATCTCGGATGTAGTATTTTCCAACATTCCTGGCGGGTCGGCCTCGACATCTCGGTGGGAACATTATAAACGTCTATAACGCAATATAACCTAACCTAACCCATCTAGCCCATCGCTGGTAATGTTTTACAGAATCCCGGTCGTGTCGGCCCCTACTTCTCGCTGCGGGCATTATATACGTCTATAACGTTATATATCCTAATCTAAGTAACCTAACATTTCGCATGTAATGTTTTCCAACATTCTTGGCCGGTCGGACCCTAAATCTCGGTGGGAACATTATATCCGTCTATAGCGTAATATAACCTAACCTGAACAATCTAGAGCTTCGCTGGTAATGTTTTACAGAATCCCGTTCGTTTCGCCCAGTACGTCTCGGTGCGGACATTATATAAGTCTATAACGTTATATATCCTAACCTAAGGAAACCTAACATCTCGAGCGTAATATTTTACTACATTCGTGCCGCACGGGCCCCTACTTCTCGGTGGGAACATTATATACGTCTATAACGCTATATATCCTAGCCTAAGGCAACCTAATATGTCGAATGTAATATTTTACCACAATCCTGGATCATCGGCAACTACATCTCGGTGGGAAAAGTATATACGTCTTTAGCGTTATATATCCTATCCTAGGGAAACCTAGCATGTCGAATGTAATATTTTACAACATTCCTGGCGTGTCGGAACCTACTTCTCGGTGGGAACATTATATAAGTCAATAACGTTATATATCCTAACCTAAGGCAATCCTTACATGTCGAATGTAATATTTTACAACATTCCCGGCACTTCGGCCCCTACTTCACGGTGGGAACATTATATACGTCTATAACGCTATATATCCTAGCTTAAGGCAACCTAACATCCCGGATGTAATATTTTACTACATTCCTGGCACATCGGCCCCTACTTCTCGGTGGGAACATTATATACGTTTATAACGCTATATATCCTAGCCTAAGGCAACCTAACATGTCCGATGTAATATTTTACTACATTGTTGGCGCGCCGGCCCCTACTTCTCGGTGGGAACATTCAATACGTCTATAACGTTATATATCCTAACCTAAGGAAACCTAACATCTCGGATGTACTATTTGACAACATTCCTAGCGGGTAGGCCCGTACTTCTCGGTGGGAATGTCATATAGGTCTATAACGTTATATAACCTAGCCTAAGGCAATCCTAACACGTCGAATGTAATATTTTACAGCATTCCTGCCGCGTCGGCCCCTATTTCTCGGTGGGCACATTGTATACGTCTATAACGCTATATATCCTAGCCTAAGGCAACCTAACATATCGGATGTAATATTTTACTACATTCCTGGCGCGCTGGCCCCTACTTCTCGGTGGGAACAGTATATACGTCTATAACGTTATATATCCTAACCTAAGGAAACCTAACATCTCGGATGTAATATTTGACAACATTCCTAGCGGGTAGGCCCGTACTTCTCGGTGGGAATATCATATAGGTATATAACGTCATATATCCTAGCCTAAGGCAATCCTAACATGTCGAATGTAATATTTTACAGCATTCCTGGAGCGTCGGCCCCTACTTCTCGGTGGGAACATTATATACGTCTATAACGCTATATATCCTAGCCTAATGCAACCTAACATGTCGAATGTAATATTTTACAACATTCCTGGCGCGCCGGCCCCTACTTCTCGGTGGGAACGTTATATACGCCAATAACGCTATATATACCAGCTTAAGGCAACCTAACATGTCGAATGTAATATTTTACAACATTCCTGGCGCTTCGGCAACTACTTCTCGGTGGGAACAGTATATACGTCTATAACGATACATATCTGAACCTAAGACAACCTAACACCTCGGATGTAATATTTTGCAACATTCCTGGCCTGTGTCGGCCCCTATTTCTCGGTGGGAACATTATATATGTCTATAATGCTATATATCCTAGCCTAAGGCGACCTAACATGTCGAATGTAATATTTTACAACATTCCTGGACCATCGGCAACTACATCTCGGTGGGAACATTATATACGTCTATAAAGTTATATATCCTAGCCTAAGGCAATCCTAACATCTCGGATGTAATATTTTACAACATTCCTGGCGCGTCGGCCCCTACTTCTCGGTGGGAAAATTATATACGTCAATAACGCTATATATCCCAGCTTAAGGCAACCTAACATGTCGAATGTAATATTTTACAACATTCCCGGCACTTCGGCCCCTAATTCTCAGTGGGAACATTATATACGTCTATAACGCTATATATCCTAGCCTAAGGCAATCCTAACATGTCGAATGTAATATTTTACCACATTCCTGGCGCGTCGGCACCTACTTCTCGGTGGGAACATTATATACGTCTATAACGTTATATATCCTAGCCTAAGGCAACCTAACATGTCGAATGTAATATTTTAAAACATTCCTGGCGCGTCGGCTCTTACTTCTCGGTGGGAACAGTATATACGTCTATAACGCTATATATCCTAGCCTAAGGCAACCTAACATGTCGAATGTAATATTTTACCACATTCCTGGCGCGTCGGCACCTACTTCTCGGTGGGAACAGTATATACGTCTATAACGTTATATATCCTAGCCTAAGGCAATCCTAACATTTCGGATGTAATATTTTATAACATTCCTGGCGCGTCGCCATGCACTTGTCGGTGGGAACATTATATACGTCTATAACGTTATATATCCTGGCCTAAGGCAACCTAACATATCGGATGTAATATTTTACTACATTCCTGGCGCGCTGGCCCCTACTTCTCGGTGGGAACATTATATACGTCTATAACGTTATATATCCTAGCCTTAGGTAATCCTAACATCTCGGATGTAATATTTTACAACATTCCTGGCGCGTCGGCACCTATTTCTCAGTGGGATCATTATATACGTCTGTAACTTTACATATCCTAGCCTAAGGCAACCGAAAATTTCGGATGTAATATTTTACTACACTCCTGGCGCGTCGGCCCCTACTTCTCGGTGCGAAAATTATATACGTCTATAACGCTATATATCCTAGCCTAAGGCAACCTAAAATCTCGGATGTAATATGTTACTACATGCCTTGCGCGCCGGCCCCCACTTCTCGGTGGGAACATTATATACGTCTATAACGTTATATATCCTAGCCTAAGGCAATCCTAACATCTCGGATGTAATATTGTACAACATTCCTGGCGCGTCGCCATGCACTTGTCGGTGGGAACATTATATACGTCTATATCGTTATATATCCTAGCCCAAGGCAACCTAACATCTCGGATGTAATATTTTACTACATGCCTGGCGCGCCGGCCCCCACTTCTCGGTGGGAACATGATATACGTCTATGACGCTATATATCCTAGCCTAATGCAACCTAACACCTCGGATGTAATGTTTTACAACATTCCTCGCGTGTCGGGCCCTATTTCTCGGTGGGAACATTATATACGTCTATAACGCCATATATCCTAACTTAAGACAACCTAAAATGTCTATCGTATTATTTTACAACAGTCCTGGCTCGTCGGCCCCTAGTTCTCGTTGGGAACATTATATACGTCTATAACGTTACATATCCTAGCCTAAGGCAACCTAACATCTCGGATGTAATATTTTAGTACATTCCTGGCGCGCCTGCCCCTACTTCTCGGTGGGAACAGTATATACGTCTATAACGTTATATATCCTAACCTAAGGCAACCTAACACGTCGGATGTAATGTTTTGCAACATTCCTGACGTGTCGGCCCCTGTTTCTCGGTGGGAACATTGTATACGTCTATAACGCTGTATATCCTAGCCTAAGGCAAGCTAACATCTCGGATGTAATATTTTACTACATTCCTGGCGCGCCGGCTCCTACTTCTAGGTGGGCACATTATATACGCCTTTCAAGCTCTGTATCCTAGCCTAAGGCAACCTAACATGTCGAATGTAATATTTTACAACATTCCCGGCGCACCGGCCCCTACTTCTCGGTGGGAACGTTATATACGTCTATAACGCCATATATCCTAACCTAAGGCAACCTAACATCTCGGATGTAATATTTTACAACATTCCTGGCACGTAGGCCCGTACTTCTCGGTGGGAACATTATATACGTCTATAACGCTATATATCCTAGCCTAAGGCAAACTAACATGTCGAATGTAATATTTTACAACATTCCTGGCGCGCTGGCCCCTACTTCTCGGTGGGAACATTATATACGTCTATAACGCCATATATCCTAACCTAAGGCAACCTAACATGTCGAATGTAATATTTTACAACATTCCCGTCACTTCGGCCCCTACTTCTCGGTGGGAACATTATATACCTCTATAACGTTATATATCCTAGTCTAAGGCAACCTAACGTCTCGGATGTAATATTTTACTACATTCGTGCCGCACCGGCCCCTACTTCTCGGTGGGAACATTATATACGTCTATAACGTTATATATCCTAGCCTAAGGCAATCCTAACATCTCGGATGTAATATTGTACAGCATTCCTGGCGCGTCGCCATGCACTTGTCGGTGGGAACATTATATACGTCTATAACGTTATATATCCTAGCCCAAGGCAACCTAACATCTCGGATGTAATATTTTACTACATTCCTGGCGCGCCAGCCCCTACTTCTCGGTGGGAAAATTATATACGTCTATAACGTTATATATCCTAGCTTAAGGCAACCTAACATGTCGAATGTAATATTTTCAAACATTCCTGGCACGTCGGCTCTTACTTCTCGGTGGGAACAGTATATACGTCTATAACGTTATATATCCTAGCCTAAGGCAATCCTAACATCTCGGATGTAATATTGTACAACATTCCTGGCGCGTCGCCATGCACTTGTCGGTGGGAACATTATATACGTCTATAACGTTATATATCCTAGCCCAAGGCAACCTAACATCTCGGATGTAATATTTTACTACATTCCTGGCGCGCCAGCCCCTACTTCTCGGTGGGAAAATTATATACGTCTATAACGTTATATATCCTAGCTTAAGGCAACCTAACATGTCGAATGTAATATTTTAAAACATTTCTGGCGCGTCGGCTCTTACTTCTCGGTGGGAACAGTATATACGTCTATAACGTTATATATCCTAGCCTAAGGCAATCCTAACGTCTCGGATGTAATATTTTATAACATTCCTGGCGCGTCGCCATGCACTTGTCGGTGGGAACATTATATACATCTATAACGTTATATATCCTAGCCTAAGGCAATCCTAACATCTCGGATGTAATATTTTGCAACATTCCTGGCGCGTCGGCACCTATTTCTCAGTGGGATCATTATATACGTCTATAACTTTACATATCCTAGCCGAAGGCAACCTAAAATCTCGGATGTAATATGTTACTACATGCCTGGCGCGCCGGCACCCACTCCTCGGTGAGAACATTATATGCGTCTATAACGCTATATATCCTAGCCTAAGGCAACCTAACATGTCGAATGTAATATTTTACCACATTCCTGGCGCGTCGGCACCTACTTCTCGGTGGGAACATTATATACGTCTATAACGTTATATATCCTAGCCTAAGGCAACCTAACATGTCGAATGTAATATTTTACAACATTCCCGGCGCGCCGGCCCCTACTTCTCGGTGGGAACGTTATATACGTCTATAACGCCATATATCCTAACCTAAGGCAACCTAACATCTCGGATGTAATATTTTACAACATTCCTGGCACGTAGGCCCGTACTTCTCGGTAGGAACATTATATACGTCGATAACGCTATATATCCTAACCTAAGGCAACCTAACATCTCGAATGTAATATTTTACTACATTCCTGGCACGTCGGCCCCTACTTCGCGGTGGGAACATTATATACGTCTATAACGCTATATATCCTAGCCTAAGGCAAACTAACATGTCGAATGTAATATTTTACAACATTCCCGTCACTTCGGCCCCTACTTCTCGGTGGGAACATTATATACGTCTATAACGTTGTATATCCTAGTCTAAGGCAACCTAACATCTCGGATGTAATATTTTACTACATTCCTGGCGCGCCGGCTCCTACTTCTCGGTGGGAACATTATATACGCCTTTCAAGCTCTGTATCCTAGCATAAGGCAACCTAACTTGTCGAATGTAATATTTTACAACATTCCTGGCGTGTCGGCCCCTACTTCTCGGTGGGATCATTATATACGTCTATAACGCTATATATCCTAGCCTAAGGCAAACTAACATCTCGGATGTAATATTTTACAACATTCCCGTCACTTCGGCCCCTACTTCTCGGTGGGAACATTACATACGTCTATAAAGTTACATATCCTGGCCTAAGGCAACCTAACATATCGGATGTAATATTTTACTACATTCCTGGCGCGCTGCCCCTACTTCTCGGTGGGAACATTATATACGTCTATAACGTTATATATCCTAGCCTAAGGTAATCCTAACATCTCGGATGTAATATTTTACTACACTTCTGGCGCGTCGGCCCCTACTTCTCGGTGCGAAAATGATATAAGTCAATAACGTTATATATCCTAACCTAAGGCAACCTAACATCTCGGATGTAATATTTTACTACATTCCAGGCACGTCGGCCCCTTCCTCTCGGTGCGAACATTATATACGTCTATAACGCTATATATCCTAGCCTAAGGCAACCTAACATGTCGAATGTAATATTTTACAACATTCCCGGCGCACCGGCCCCTACTTCTCGGTGGGAACGTTATATACGTCTATAACGCCATATATCCTAACCTAAGGCAACCTAACATCTCGGATGTAATATTTTACAACATTCCTGGCACGTAGGCCCGTACTTCTCGTTGGGAACGTTATATACGTCTATAACGCTATATATCCTAGCCTAAGGCAAACTAACATGTCGAATGTAATATTTTACAACATTCCCGTCACTTCGGCCCCTACTTCTCGGTGGGAACATTATATACGTCTATAACGTTATATATCCTGGCCTAAGGCAACCTAACATATCGGATGTAATATTTTACTACATTCCTGGCGCGCTGGCCCCTACTTCTCGGTGGGAACATTATATACGTCTATAACGTTATATATCCTAGCCTAAGGCAATCCTAACATCTCGGATGTAATATTGTACAACATTCCTGGCGCGTCGCCATGCACTTGTCGGTGGGAACATTATATACGTCTATAACGTTATATATCCTAGCCCAAGGCAACCTAACATCTCGGATGTAATATTTTACTACATTCCTGGCGCGCCAGCCCCTATTTCTCGGTGGGAAAATTATATACGTCTATAACGTTATATATCCTAGCTTAAGGCAACCTAACATGTCGAATGTAATATTTTCAAACATTCCTGGCACGTCGGCTCTTACTTCTCGGAGGGAACAGTATATACGTCTATAACGTTATATATCCTAGCCTAAGGCAATCCTAACATCTCGGATGTAATATTGTACAACATTCCTGGCGCGTCGCCATGCACTTGTCGGTGGGAACATTATATACGTCTATAACGTTATATATCCTAGCCCAAGGCAACCTAACATCTCGGATGTAATATTTTACTACATTCCTGGCGCGCCAGCCCCTACTTCTCGGTGGGAAAATTATATACGTCTATAACGTTATATATCCTAGCTTAAGGCAACCTAACATGTCGAATGTAATATTTTAAAACATTTCTGGCGCGTCGGCTCTTACTTCTCGGTGGGAACAGTATATACGTCTATAACGTTATATATCCTAGCCTAAGGCAATCCTAACGTCTCGGATGTAATATTTTATAACATTCCTGGCGCGTCGCCATGCACTTGTCGGTGGGAACATTATATACATCTATAACGTTATATATCCTAGCCTAAGGCAATCCTAACATCTCGGATGTAATATTTTGCAACATTCCTGGCGCGTCGGCACCAATTTCTCAGTGGGATCATTATATACGTCTATAACTTTACATATCCTAGCCGAAGGCAACCTAAAATCTCGGATGTAATATGTTACTACATGCCTGGCGCGCCGGCACCCACTCCTCGGTGAGAACATTATATGCGTCTATAACGCTATATATCCTAGCCTAAGGCAACCTAACATGTCGAATGTAATATTTTACCACATTCCTGGCGCGTCGGCACCTACTTCTCGGTGGGAACATTATATACGTCTATAACGTTATATATCCTAGCCTAAGGCAACCTAACATGTCGAATGTAATATTTTACAACATTCCCGGCGCGCCGGCCCCTACTTCTCGGTGGGAACGTTATATACGTCTATAACGCCATATATCCTAACCTAAGGCAACCTAACATCTCGGATGTAATATTTTACAACATTCCTGGCACGTAGGCCCGTACTTCTCGGTAGGAACATTATATACGTCGATAACGCTATATATCCTAACCTAAGGCAACCTAACATCTCGAATGTAATATTTTACTACATTCCTGGCACGTCGGCCCCTACTTCGCGGTGGGAACATTATATACGTCTATAACGCTATATATCCTAGCCTAAGGCAAACTAACATGTCGAATGTAATATTTTACAACATTCCCGTCACTTCGGCCCCTACTTCTCGGTGGGAACATTATATACGTCTATAACGTTGTATATCCTAGTCTAAGGCAACCTAACATCTCGGATGTAATATTTTACTACATTCCTGGCGCGCCGGCTCCTACTTCTCGGTGGGAACATTATATACGCCTTTCAAGCTCTGTATCCTAGCATAAGGCAACCTAACTTGTCGAATGTAATATTTTACAACATTCCTGGCGTGTCGGCCCCTACTTCTCGGTGGGATCATTATATACGTCTATAACGCTATATATCCTAGCCTAAGGCAAACTAACATCTCGGATGTAATATTTTACAACATTCCCGTCACTTCGGCCCCTACTTCTCGGTGGGAACATTACATACGTCTATAAAGTTACATATCCTGGCCTAAGGCAACCTAACATATCGGATGTAATATTTTACTACATTCCTGGCGCGCTGGCCCCTACTTCTCGGTGGGAACATTATATACGTCTATAACGTTATATATCCTAGCCTAAGGTAATCCTAACATCTCGGATGTAATATTTTACTACACTTCTGGCGCGTCGGCCCCTACTTCTCGGTGCGAAAATTATATAAGTCAATAACGTTATATATCCTAACCTAAGGCAACCTAACATCTCGGATGTAATATTTTACTACATTCCAGGCACGTCGGCCCCTTCCTCTCGGTGCGAACATTATATACGTCTATAACGCTATATATCCTAGCCTAAGGCAACCTAACATGTCGAATGTAATATTTTACAACATTCCCGGCGCACCGGCCCCTACTTCTCGGTGGGAACGTTATATACGTCTATAACGCCATATATCCTAACCTAAGGCAACCTAACATCTCGGATGTAATATTTTACAACATTCCTGGCACGTAGGCCCGTACTTCTGGTTGGGAACGTTATATACGTCTATAACGCTATATATCCTAGCCTAAGGCAAACTAACATGTCGAATGTAATATTTTACAACATTCCCGTCACTTCGGCCCCTACTTCTCGGTGGGAACATTATATACGTCTATAACGTTATATATCCTGGCCTAAGGCAGCCTAACATATCGGATGTAATATTTTACTACATTCCTGGCGCGCTGGCCCCTACTTCTCGGTGGGAACATTATATACGTCTATAACGTTATATATCCTAGCCCAAGGCAACCTAACATCTCGGATGTAATATTTTACTACATTCCTGGCGCGCCAGCCCCTACTTCTCGGTGGGAAAATTATATACGTCTATAACGTTATATATCCTAGCTTAAGGCAACCTAACATGTCGAATGTAATATTTTAAAACATTCCTGGCACGTCGGCTCTTACTTCTCGGTGGGAACAGTATATACGTCTATAACGTTATATATCCTAGCCTAAGGCAATCCTAACATCTTGGATGTAATATTTTATAACATTCCTGGCGCGTCGCCATGCACTTGTCGTTGGGAACATTATATACGTCTATAACGTTATATATCCTAGTCTAAGGCAACCTAACATCTCGGATGTAATATAGCACTACATTCCTGGCGCGCCGGCTCCTACTTCTCTGTGGGAACATTATATACGTCTTTAAAGCTATGTATCCTAGCCTAAGGCAACCTAACTTGCCGAATGTAATATTTTACAACATTCCTGGCGTTTCGGCCCCTACTTCGCGGTGGGAACATTATATACGTCTATAACACTATATATCCTACCCTAAGGCAACCTAACATGTCGAATGTAATATTTTACAACATTCCTGGCACGTCGGCAACTACTTCTCGGTGGGAACAGTATATACGTCTATAACGCTATATATCCTAGCCTAAGGCAACCTAACATGTCGAGCGTAATATTTCACAACATTCCTGGCGCAGCGGCCTCTACTTCTCGGCGGGAACATTATATAAGTCAATAACGTTGTATATCCTAACATAAGGCAACCTAACATCTCGGATGTTATATTTTACTACATTCCCGGCACTTCGGCACCTACTTCTCGGTGGGAGCAGTATATACGTTTATAACGTTATATATCCTAACCTAAGGCATCCTAACACCTCGGATGTAATGTTTCACAACATTCCTGCCGTGTCGGCCCCTACTTCTCGGTGGGAACATTATATACGTCTATAACACTGTATATCCTACCCTAAGGCAACCTAACATGTCGAATGTAATATTTTACAACATTCCTGGCACGTCGGCAACCACTTCTCGGTGGGAACAGTATATACGTCTATAACGCTATATATCCTAGCCTAAGGCAACCTAACATGTCGAATGTAATATGTTACAACATTCCTGGCGCGTCGGCCCCTACTTCTCGGTGGGAACATTATATACGTCTATAACGCTATATATCCTAGCCTAAGGCAACCTAACATTTCGAGCGTAATATTTTACAACACTCCCGTCACTTCGGCCCCTACTTCTCGGTGGGAACATTATATAAGTCTATAACGCTATACATCCTAGCTTAAGGCAATCTAACATGTCGAATGTAATATTTTACAACATTCCTGGCGCGTCGGCACCTACTTCTCGGTGGGAACAGTATATACGTCTATAACGTTACATATCCTAGCCTAAGGCATCCTAACACCTCGGATGTAATATATCACTACATTCCTGGCGCGCCGGCCCCTACTTCTCGGCGGGAACAGCATATACGTCTATAACGTTATATATCCTAACCTAAGGGAACCTAACATCTCGGATGTAATATTTTATAGCATTCCTGGCGCGTCAGCCCCTACTTCTCGGTGGGAACATTATATATGTCAATAACGTTATATATCCTAACCTAAGGCAACTTAACATGTCGAATGTAATATTTTACAACATTCCTGGCTCGTCGGCCCGTACTTCTCGGTGGGATCATTATATAAGTCAATAACGTTATATATCCTAACCTAAGGGAACCTAACATCTCGGATGTAATATTTTACCACATTCCTGGCTCGTTGGCCCATACTTCTCGGGGGGAACATTATATACGTCTATAACGTTACATATCCTAGCTTAAGGCAACCTAACATGTCGAATGTAATATTTTACAAAATTCCCGGCACTTCGGCACCTACTTCTCGGTGGGAGCAGTATATACGTTTATAACGTTATATATCCTAACCTAAGGCATCCTAACACCTCGGATGTAATGTTTCACAACATTCCTGCCGTGTCGGCCCCTATTTCTCGATGGGAACATTATATACGTCTATAACACTATATATCCTACCCTAAGGGAACCTATCATGTCGAATGTAATATTTTACAACATTCCTGGCACGTCGGCAACTACTTCTCGGTGGGAACAGTATATACGTCTATAACGCTATATATCCTAGCCTAAGGGGACCTAACATGTCGAATGTAATATTTTACAACATTCCTGGCGCGTCGGCTCCTACTTTTCGGTGGGAACATTATATACGTCTATAACGTTATATATCCTAACGTAAGGCAACATAACATCTCGGATGTAATGTTTTACAACCTTCCTGGCGTGTCGTCGCCTGCTTCTCGATGGGGACATTATATACGTCTATAACGTTGTATATCCTAACCTAACGCAACCTAACATCTGGGATGTAATATTTTACATCATTCCTGGCATTTCCGTCCCTACGTCCCGGTGGTAACATTATATACGTCTATAACGTTATATAACCTAGGCTAAAACAACCTAACATGTCGAATGTAATATTTTACAACATTCCTAGCGTGTCGTCGCCTACTTCTAGATGGGAACATTATATACGTCTATAACGTTATATGTCAGATCCTAAGGCAACCTAACCTCTCTACCGTATATTTTACAACATTCCGGGCGTGTCGTCGCCTACTTATCGATGGGTACATTATATACATCTATAACGTTGTATATCCTAACCTAACGCAACCTAACATCTGGGATGTAATATTTTGCAACATTCCTGGCATGACGGGCCCTACGTCTCGGTGGGAACACTCTATACGTCTGTAGCGTTGTATATCCTAACCTAAGGGAACCTAACATCTCGGGTGTAATATTTTACAACATTTCTGACGCGTCGGCCCCTATTTCTCGGTGGGAACATTAGATACGTCTATAACGTTATATATCATTGCCTGAGGCGACCTAACATGTCGAATGTAATATTTTACATCATTCCTGGCCTGTCGGCCCGTAGTTCTCGGTAGTAACATTATATACGTCCATAAGGTTATATATCCTAGCCTAAGGCAACATAACATGCCGAATGTAATATTTTACAACATTCCTGGCGTGTCGTCGCCTGCTTCTCGATGGGGACATTATATACATCTATAACGTTGTATATCCTAACCCAAGGCAACCTAACATCTGGGATGTAATATTTTACAACATTCCTGGCATGTCGGTCCGTACTTCTCATTGGGAACATCATATACGTCTATAGCGATATATATCCTAACCGAAGGCAGCCTAACATCTCGGATGTATTATTTTACAACAATCCTGGCATGTCGGTCCCTACTTCTGGGTTGGAACATTATATACGTCTATAACGTATTCTATATCCTAACCCAAGGCAAACTAACCTCTCTACCGCAATTTTTTACAACACTCCTGGCGTGACGGTGCCTACTTCCGGATGGGGAAATTGTATACGTGTATTACGTTGTGTATCCTAACCTAAGGGAACCTAACATCTTGGGTGTAATATTTTACTACATTCCTGGCGTGTCGGCCCGTAGTTCTCGGTGGTGACATTATATACGTCTATAACGTTATATATCCTAGCCTATGGCGACCTAACATGTCGAATGTAATATTTTACAACATTCCTGGCGCGTCGGCTCCTACTTTTCGGTGGGAACATTGTATACGTCTATTACGTTGTATATCCTAACCTAAGAGAACCTAACATCTTGGGTGTAATATTGTACTACATTCCTGGCGTGTCGGCCCGTAGTTCTCGGTGGTAACATTATATACGTCTATAACGTTATATATCCTAGCCTAAGGCGACCTAACATGTCGAATGTAATATTTTACAACATTCCTGGCGCGTCGGCTCCTACTTTTCGGTGGGAACATTATATACGTCTATAACGTTACATATCCTGACGTAAGGCAACATAACATCTCGGATGTAATGTTTTACAACCTTCCTGGCGTGTCGTCGCCTGCTTCTCGATGGGGACATTATATACGTCTATAACGTTGTATATCCTACCCTAACGCAACCTAACATCTGGGATGTAATATTTTACATCATTCCTGGCATGTCCGTCCCTACGTCTCGCTGGTAACATTATATACGTCTATAACGTTATATATCCTAGACTAAAACAACCTAACATGTCGAATGTAATATTTTACAACATTCCTGGCGTGTCGTCGCCTACTTCTCGATGGGAACATTATATACGTCTATAACGTTATATATCAGATCCTAAGGCAACCTAACCTCTCTACCGTATATTTTACAACATTCCTGGCGTGTCGTCGCCTACTTCTTGATGGGGACATTATATACATCTATAACGTTGTATATCCTAACCCAAGGCAACCTAACATCTGGGATGTAATATTTTACAACACTCCTGGCGTGACGGTGCCTACTTCCGGATGGGGAAATTGTATACGTGTATTACGTTGTACATCCTAACCTAAGGGTACCTAACATCTTGGGTGTAATATTTTACTACATTCCTGGCGTGTCGGCCCGTAGTTCTCGGTGGTAACATTATATACGTCTATAACGTTATATATCCTAGCCTATGGCGACATAACATGTCGAATGTAATATTTTACAACATTCCTGGCGCGTCGGCTCCTACTTTTCGGTGGGAACATTGTATACGTCTATTACGTTGTATATCCTAACCTAAGAGAACCTAACATCTTGGGTGTAATATTGTACTACATTCCTGGCGTGTCGGCCCGTAGTTCTCGGTGGTAACATTATATACGTCTATAACGTTATATATCCTAGCCTAAGGCGACCTAACATGTCGAATGTAATATTTTACAACATTCCTGGCGCGTCGGTTCCTACTTTTCGGTGGGAACATTATATACGTCTATAACGTTACATATCCTGACGTAAGGCAACATAACATCTCGGATGTAATGTTTTACAACCTTCCTGGCGTGTCGTCGCCTGCTTCTCGATGGGGACATTATATACGTCTATAACGTTGTATATCCTACCCTAACGCAACCTAACATCTGGGATGTAATATTTTACATCATTCCTGGCATGTCCGTCCCTACGTCTCGCTGGTAACATTATATACGTCTATAACGTTATATATCCTAGACTAAAACAACCTAACATGTCGAATGTAATATTTTACAACATTCCTGGCGTGTCGTCGCCTACTTCTCGATGGGAACATTATATACGTCTATAACGTTATATATCAGATCCTAAGGCAACCTAACCTCTCTACCGTATATTTTACAACATTCCTGGCGTGTCGTCGCCTACTTCTTGATGGGGACATTATATACATCTATAACGTTGTATATCCTAACCCAAGGCAACCTAACATCTGGGATGTAATATTTTACAACACTCCTGGCGTGACGGTGCCTACTTCCGGATGGGGAAATTGTATACGTGTATTACGTTGTACATCCTAACCTAAGGGTACCTAACATCTTGGGTGTAATATTTTACTACATTCCTGGCGTGTCGGCCCGTAGTTCTCGGTGGTAACATTATATACGTCTATAACGTTATATATCCTAGCCTATGGCGACCTAACATGTCGAATGTAATATTTTACAACATTCCTGGCGCGTCGGCTCCTACTTTTCGGTGGGAACATTGTATACGTCTATTACGTTGTATATCCTAACCTAAGGGAACCTAACATCTTGGGTGTAATATTTTACTACATTCCTGGCGTGTCGGCCCGTAGTTCTCGGTGGTAACATTATATACGTCTATAACGTTATATATCCTAGCCTAAGGCGACCTAACATGTCGAATGTAATATTTTACAACATTCCTGGCGCGTCGGCTCCTACTTTTCGGCGGGAACATTATATACGTCTATAACGTTATATATCCTAACGTAAGGCAACATAACATCTCGGATGTAATGTTTTACAACCTTCCTGGCGTGTCGGCCCGTAGTTCTCGGTGGTAACATTATATACGTCTATAACGTTATATATCCTAGCCTAAGGCGACCTAACATGTCGAATGTAATATTTTACAACATTCCTGGCGCGTCGGTTCCTACTTTTCGGTGGGAACATTATATACGTCTATAACGTTACATATCCTGACGTAAGGCAACATAACATCTCGGATGTAATGTTTTACAACCTTCCTGGCGTGTCGTCGCCTGCTTCTCGATGGGGACATTATATACGTCTATAACGTTGTATATCCTACCCTAACGCAACCTAACATCTGGGATGTAATATTTTACATCATTCCTGGCATGTCCGTCCCTACGTCTCGCTGGTAACATTATATACGTCTATAACGTTATATATCCTAGACTAAAACAACCTAACATGTCGAATGTAATATTTTACAACATTCCTGGCGTGTCGTCGCCTACTTCTCGATGGGAACATTATATACGTCTATAACGTTATATATCAGATCCTAAGGCAACCTAACCTCTCTACCGTATATTTTACAACATTCCTGGCGTGTCGTCGCCTACTTCTTGATGGGGACATTATATACATCTATAACGTTGTATATCCTAACCCAAGGCAACCTAACATCTGGGATGTAATATTTTACAACACTCCTGGCGTGACGGTGCCTACTTCCGGATGGGGAAATTGTATACGTGTATTACGTTGTACATCCTAACCTAAGGGTACCTAACATCTTGGGTGTAATATTTTACTACATTCCTGGCGTGTCGGCCCGTAGTTCTCGGTGGTAACATTATATACGTCTATAACGTTATATATCCTAGCCTATGGCGACCTAACATGTCGAATGTAATATTTTACAACATTCCTGGCGCGTCGGCTCCTACTTTTCGGTGGGAACATTGTATACGTCTATTACGTTGTATATCCTAACCTAAGGGAACCTAACATCTTGGGTGTAATATTTTACTACATTCCTGGCGTGTCGGCCCGTAGTTCTCGGTGGTAACATTATATACGTCTATAACGTTATATATCCTAGCCTAAGGCGACCTAACATGTCGAATGTAATATTTTACAACATTCCTGGCGCGTCGGCTCCTACTTTTCGGCGGGAACATTATATACGTCTATAACGTTATATATCCTAACGTAAGGCAACATAACATCTCGGATGTAATGTTTTACAACCTTCCTGGCGTGTCGTCGCCTGCTTCTCGTTGGGGACATTATATACGTCTATAACGTTGTATATCCTAACCTAACGCAACCTAACATCTGTGATGTAATATTTTACATCATTCCTGGCATGTCCGACCCTACGTCTCGGTGGTGACATTATATACGTCTATAACGTTATATATCCTAGACTAAAACAACCTAACATGTCGAATGTAATATTTTACAACATTCCTGGCGTGTCGTCGCCTACTTCTCGATGGGAACATTATATACGTCTATAACGTTATATGTCAGATCCTAAGGCAACCTAACCTCTCTACCGTATATTTTACAACATTCCTGGCGTGTTGTCGCCTACTTATCGATGGGGACATTATATACATCTATAACGTTGTATATCCTAACCTAACGCAACCTAACATCTGGGATGTAATATTTTACAACATTCCTGGCATGTCGGTCCGTACTTCTCATTGGGAACATCATATACGTCTATAGCGATATATATCCTAACCGAAGGCAGCCTAACATCTCGGATGTATTATTTTACAACACTCCTGGCATGTCGGTCCCTACTTCTGGGTTGGAACATTATATACGTCTATAACGTTCTATATCCTAACCCAAGGCAAACTAACCTCTCTACCGTAATTTTTTACAACACTCCTGGCGTGACGGTGCCTACTTCCGGATGGGGAAATTGTATACGTGTATTACGTTGTATATCCTAACCTAAGGGAACCTAACATCTTGGGTGTAATATTTTACTACATTCCTGGCGTGTCGGCCCGTAGTTCTCGGTGGTAACATTATATACGTCTATAAGGTTATATATCCTAGCCTAAGGCGACCTAACATGTCGAATGTAATATTTTACAACATACCTGGCGTGTCGTCTCCTGCTTCTCGATGGGGACATTATATACGTCTAGAATGTTGTATATCCTAACCTAACGCAACCTAACATCTCGGACGTAATATTTCACAACATTCCTGGCGTGTCGTTGCCTGCTTCTCGATGGGGACATAATATACGTCTATAACGTTGTATATCCTAACCCAACGCAACCTAACATCTGGGATGTAATATTTTACAACATTCCTGGCGTGTCGTCGCCTACTTCTGGATGGGGTCATTATATACATCTATAACGTTGTATATCCTAACCTAAGGCAACCTAACATCTCGGATGTAATATTTTATAACATTCCTGGCGTGTCGTCGCCTGTTTCTCGATGGGGACATTATATGCGTCTATAACGTTGTATATCCTAACCTAACGCAACCTGACATTTGGGATGTAATATTTTACAACATTCCTGGCATGTCGGTGCCTACATCGCGGTGGGAACATGCTATACGTCTATAACTTTGTATATCCTAACCTAAGGGAACCTAACATCTCGGATGTAATATTTTACAACATTCCTGACGCGTCGGCCCCTATTTTTCGGTGGGAACATTGTATACGTCTATAACGATGTATAACCTAGCCTAAGGCAACCTAACATCTCGGATGTAATATTTTACATCATTCTGGCGTTTCGTCGCCTGCTTCTCCATGGGGACATTATATACGTCTATAACGTTGTATATCCTGACCTAACGCAACCTAACGTTTGGGATGTAATATTTTACAACATTCCTAGATTGTCGGACCCTACATGTCGGTGGGAACATACTATAAGTCTATAACGTTGTATATCCTAACCTAAGGGAACATAACATCTCGGGTGTAATATTTTACAACATTCCTGACGCGTCGGCCCCTATTTTTCGGTGGGAACATTGTATACGTCTATAACGATATATATCCTAGCCTAAGGCAACCTAACATCTCGGATGTAATATTTTACATCATTCTGGCGTGTCGTCGTCTGCTTCTCCATGGGGACATTATATACGTCTATAACGTTGTATATCCTAACCTAACGCAACCTAACGATTGGGATTTAATATTTTACAACATTCCTGGCATGTCGGTGCCAACGTCTCGGTGGGAACATTATATACGTCTATAACGATATATATCCTAACCTAAGGCAACCTAACTCCTCGGATGTAATAGTTGACAACATTCCTGGCGTGTAGGCCCGTACTTCTCGGTGGGAACATTGTATACGTCTATAACGTTATATATCCTAGCCTAGAGCGACCTAAGATGTCGAATGTAATATTTTACATCATTCCTGGCGTGTCGTCGCCTGCTTCTCGATGGGAACATTATATACGTCTATAACGTTGTGTATCCTAACCTAACGCAACCTAACATCTGGGATGTAATATTCCTGGCGTGTCGTCGCCTACTTCTCGATGGGGACATTATATACATCTATAACCTTGTATATTCTAACCTAAAGCAGCCTAACATCTCGGATGAAATATTTTACAACATTCCTGGCGTGTCCGCCCGTACATCTCCGCGGAATCATTATATACGTCTATAACGCTATATATCCTAGCCTAAGGCGACCTAACATGTCGAATGTAATATTTTACAACATACCTGGCGTGTCGTCTCCTGCTTCTCGATGGGGACCTTATATACGCCTATAATGTTGTATATCCTAACCTAACGCAACCTAACATCTGGGATGTAATATTTTACATCATTCCTGGCGTGTCGTTGCCTGCTTCTCGATGGGGAAATAATATACGTCTAAACGTTGTATATCCTAACCCAACGCAACCTAACATCTGGGATGTAATATTTTACAACATTCCTGGCGTGTCGTCGCCTACTTCTGGATGGGGTCATTATATACATCTATAACGTTGTATATCCTAACCTAAGGCAACCTAAGATCTCGGATGTAATATTTTATAACATTCCTGGCGTGTCGTCGCCTGCTTCTCGATGGGGACATTATATGCGTCTATAACGTTGTATATCCTAACCTAACGCAACCTAACATTTGGGATGTAATATTTTACAACATTCCTGGCATGTCGGTGCCTACATCTCGGTGGGAACATACTATACGTCTATAACGTTGTATATCCTAACCTAAGGGAACCTAACATCTCGGGTGTTATATTTTACAACATTCCTGGCATGTCGGTGCCAACGTCTCGGTGGGAACATTATATACGTCTATAACGATATATATCCTAACCTAAGGCAACCTAACTCCTCGGATGTAATAGTTGACAACATTCCTGGCGTGTAGGCCCGTACTTCTCGGTGGGAACATTGTATACGTCTATAACGTTATATATCCTAGCCTAGGGCGACCTAAGATGTCGAGTGTAATATTTTACATCATTCCTGGCGCGTCGTCGCCTGCTTCTCGATGGGAACATTATATACGTCTATAACGTTGTGTATCCTAACCTAACGCAACCTAACATCTGGGATGTAATATTCCTGGCGTGTCGTCGCCTACTTCTCGATGGGGACATTATATACATCTATAACCTTGCATATTCTAACCTAAAGCAGCCTAACATCTCGGATGTAATATTGTACAACATTCCTGGCGTGTCCGCCCGTACATCTCCGCGTGATCATTATATACGTCTATAACGCTATATATCCTAGCCTAAGGCGACCTAACATGTCGAATGTAATATTTTACAACATACCTGGCGTGTCGTCTCCTGCTTCTCGATGGGGACATTATATACGTCTATAATGTTGTATATCCTAACCTAACGCAACCTAACATCTCGGATGTAATATTTTACAACATTCCTAAATTGTCGGACCCTACATCTCGGTGGGAGCATACTATACGTCTATAACGTTGTATATCCTAACCTAAGGGAACCTAACATCTCGGGTGTAATATTTTACAACATTCCTGACGCGTCGGCCCCTATTTTTCGGTGGGAACATTGTATACGTCTATAACGATATATATCCTAGCCTAAGGCAACCTAACATCTCGGATGTAATATTTTACATCATTCTGGCGTGTCGTCGCCTGCTTCTCCATGGGGACATTATATGCGTCTATAACGTTGTATATCCTAACCTAACGCAACCTAACATTTGGGATGTAATATTTTACAACATTCCTGGCATGTCGGTGCCTACATCTCGGTGGGAACATACTATACGTCTATAACGTTGTATATCCTAACCTAAGGGAACCTAACATCTCGGGTGTTATATTTTACAACATTCCTGGCGTGTCGTCGCCTACTTCTCGATGGGAACATTATATACGTCTATAACGATATATATCCTAGCCTAAGGCAACCTAACATCTCGGATGTAATATTTTACATCATTCTGGCGTGTCGTCGCCTGCTTCTCCATGGGGACATTATATGCGTCTATAACGTTGTATATCCTAACCTAACGCAACCTAACATTTGGGATGTAATATTTTACAACATTCCTGGCATGTCGGTGCCTACATCTCGGTGGGAACATACTATACGTCTATAACGTTGTATATCCTAACCTAAGGGAACCTAACATCTCGGGTGTTATATTTTACAACATTCCTGGCGTGTCGTCGCCTACTTCTCGATGGGGACATTATATACATCTATAACCTTGTATATTCTAACCTAAAGCAGCCTAACATCTCGGATGAAATATTTTACAACATTCCTGGCGTGTCCGCCCGTACATCTCCGCGGAATCATTATATACGTCTATAACGCTATATATCCTAGCCTAAGGCGACCTAACATGTCGAATGTAATATTTTACAACATACCTGGCGTGTCGTCTCCTGCTTCTCGATGGGGACCTTATATACGCCTATAATGTTGTATATCCTAACCTAACGCAACCTAACATCTGGGATGTAATATTTTACATCATTCCTGGCGTGTCGTTGCCTGCTTCTCGATGGGGAAATAATATACGTCTATAACGTTGTATATCCTAACCCAACGCAACCTAACATCTGGGATGTAATATTTTACAACATTCCTGGCGTGTCGTCGCCTACTTCTGGATGGGGTCATTATATACATCTATAACGTTGTATATCCTAACCTAAGGCAACCTAAGATCTCGGATGTAATATTTTATAACATTCCTGGCGTGTCGTCGCCTGCTTCTCGATGGGGACATTATATGCGTCTATAACGTTGTATATCCTAACCTAACGCAACCTAACATTTGGGATGTAATATTTTACAACATTCCTGGCATGTCGGTGCCTACATCTCGGTGGGAACATACTATACGTCTATAACGTTGTATATCCTAACCTAAGGGAACCTAACATCTCGGGTGTTATATTTTACAACATTCCTGGCATGTCGGTGCCAACGTCTCGGTGGGAACATTATATACGTCTATAACGATATATATCCTAACCTAAGGCAACCTAACTCCTCGGATGTAATAGTTGACAACATTCCTGGCGTGTAGGCCCGTACTTCTCGGTGGGAACATTGTATACGTCTATAACGTTATATATCCTAGCCTAGGGCGACCTAAGATGTCGAGTGTAATATTTTACATCATTCCTGGCGCGTCGTCGCCTGCTTCTCGATGGGAACATTATATACGTCTATAACGTTGTGTATCCTAACCTAACGCAACCTAACATCTGGGATGTAATATTCCTGGCGTGTCGTCGCCTACTTCTCGATGGGGACATTATATACATCTATAACCTTGCATATTCTAACCTAAAGCAGCCTAACATCTCGGATGTAATATTGTACAACATTCCTGGCGTGTCCGCCCGTACATCTCCGCGTGATCATTATATACGTCTATAACGCTATATATCCTAGCCTAAGGCGACCTAACATGTCGAATGTAATATTTTACAACATACCTGGCGTGTCGTCTCCTGCTTCTCGATGGGGACATTATATACGTCTATAATGTTGTATATCCTAACCTAACGCAACCTAACATCTCGGATGTAATATTTTACAACATTCCTAAATTGTCGGACCCTACATCTCGGTGGGAGCATACTATACGTCTATAACGTTGTATATCCTAACCTAAGGGAACCTAACATCTCGGGTGTAATATTTTACAACATTCCTGACGCGTCGGCCCCTATTTTTCGGTGGGAACATTGTATACGTCTATAACGATATATATCCTAGCCTAAGGCAACCTAACATCTCGGATGTAATATTTTACATCATTCTGGCGTGTCGTCGCCTGCTTCTCCATGGGGACATTATATGCGTCTATAACGTTGTATATCCTAACCTAACGCAACCTAACATTTGGGATGTAATATTTTACAACATTCCTGGCATGTCGGTGCCTACATCTCGGTGGGAACATACTATACGTCTATAACGTTGTATATCCTAACCTAAGGGAACCTAACATCTCGGGTGTTATATTTTACAACATTCCTGGCGTGTCGTCGCCTACTTCTCGATGGGAACATTATATACGTCTATAACGATATATATCCTAGCCTAAGGCAACCTAACATCTCGGATGTAATATTTTACATCATTCTGGCGTGTCGTCGCCTGCTTCTCCATGGGGACATTATATGCGTCTATAACGTTGTATATCCTAACCTAACGCAACCTAACATTTGGGATGTAATATTTTACAACATTCCTGGCATGTCGGTGCCTACATCTCGGTGGGAACATACTATACGTCTATAACGTTGTATATCCTAACCTAAGGGAACCTAACATCTCGGGTGTTATATTTTACAACATTCCTGGCGTGTCGTCGCCTACTTCTCGATGGGAACATTATATACGTCTATAACGTTATATATCAGATCCTAAGGCAACCTAACTTCTCTACCGTATATTTTACAACATTCCTGGCGTGTCGTCGCCTACTTCTCGATGGGGACATTATATACATCTATAACGTTGTATATCCTAACCTAACGCAACCTAACATCTGGGATGTAATATTTTACAACATTCCTGGCATGACGGGCCCTACGTCTCGGTGGGAACATTCTATACGTCTATAGCGTTGTATATCCTAACCTAAGGGAACCTAACATCTCGTGTGTAATATTTTACAACATTTCTGACGCGTCGTCCCCTATTTCTCGGTGGGAAAATTAGATACGTCTATAACGTTATTTATCATAGCCTAAGGCGACCTAACATGTCGAATGTAATATTTTACATCATTCCTGGCCTGTCGGCCCGTAGTTCTCGGTGGTAGCATTATATACGTCTATAACGTTGTAAATCCTAACCTAACGCAACCTAACATCTGGAATGTAATATTTTACAACATTCCTGGCGTGTCGGCCCCTGCTTCTCGGTGGGAACATTATGTATGTCAATAACGTTATATATCCCAACCTAAGGCAACCTAATATCTGGGATGTTATATTTTACTTCATTCCTGGCCTGTCGGGACCTACGTCTCGGTGGGAACATTCTATACGTCTATAACGTTGTATATCCTAACTTAAGGCAACCTAACATTGCGGGTGTAATATTTTACAACATTCCTGGCATGTCGGCCCGTAGGTCTCGGTGGAAACATTGTATACGTCTATAACGATATATATCCTAACCTAAGGCAACCTAACATCTCGGATGTAATAGTTGACAACATTCCAGGCGTGTCCGCCCGTACTTCTAGGTGAGAACATTGTATACGTCTATAACGTTATATATCCTAGCCTAAGGCGACCTAACATGTCCAATGTAATATTTTACATCATTCCTGGCGTGTAGTCGCCTGCTTCTCGATGGGAACATTATATACGTCTATAACGTTGTGTATCCTAACCTAACGCAACCTAACATCTGGGATGTAATATTTTACGTTATTCCTGCCGTGTCGGCAAGTACTTCTCGGTGGGAACATCATATACGTCTATAACGTTATATATCTTAGTCTAAGGCAACCTAACATGTCGAATGTCATATTTCACAACATTCCTGGCGCGTCGGCGCCTACTTCTCGGTGGTAACGTTATATACGTCTATAACGTTATATATCCTAGCCTAAGGCAACCTAACATCCCTACCGTAATATTTTACAACATTCCTGGCATGCCGGTCCCTACTTCTCTGTGGTAACATTATATACGTCTATAACGTTATATATCCTAGCCTAAGGCAACCTAACATCTCGGATATAATATTTTACTACATTCCTGGCGCGCCGGCCCCTACTTTTCGGTGGCAACATTATATACTTCTATAACGTTATATGTCCTAACGTACGGAAACATAACATCTCGGATGTAATATTTTACAACATTCCTGGCGTGTCGGCCCCTACTTCTCGGTGGGAACATTATATAAGTCAATAACCTTATATATCCTAACATAAGGCAACCTAATATCTGGGATGTTATATTTTACTACATTCCTGGCACGTTGGCCCCTACTTCTCGGTGGGAACATTATATACGTCTATAACGCTATATCCTAGCCTAAGGTAACCTAACATGTCGAATGTTATATTTTACAACATTCCTGGCATGTCGGTCCCTACTTCTCGGTGGGAACATAATATACGTCTATAACGCTATATATCCTAACTTAAGGTAAACCAAAACCTAGGATGTAATAATTTAAAACATTCCTGGCGTGTCGGCGCCTACATCTCGGTGGGGACTTTATATACGACTATAACGTTATATATCCAAACATAAGACAACCTAATATATCTGCTGTAATATTTTGCAACATTCCTGGCGTGCCGGTCCCTACGTCTCGTTGGGAACATTCTATACGTCTATAACGTTGTATATCCTAACCTAAGGGAACCTAACATCTAGGGTGTAATACTTTACAACATTCCTGACGCGTCGGCCCCTATTTGTCGGTGGGAAAATTATATACGTCTATAACGTTATATATCCTAGCCTAAGGCGACCTAACATGTCGAATGTAATATTTTACAACATTCCTGGCGTGTGGTCTCCTGCTTCTCGATGGGGACATTATATACGTTTATCATGTTGTATATCCTAGCCTAACGCAACCTAACATCTGGGATGTAATATTTTACAACATTCCTGGCGTGTCGTCGCCTGCTTCTGGATGGGGACATAATATACGTCTATAACGTTGTATATCCTAACCTAACGCAACCTAACGTTTGGGATGTAATATTTTACAACATTCCTGGCGTGTTGTTGCCTGCTTCTCGATGGGGACATAATATACGTCTATAACGTTGTATATCCTAACCCAACGCAACCTAACATCTGGGATGTAATATTTTACAACATTCCTGGCGTGTCGTTGCCTACTTCTGGATGGGGTCATTATACACATCTATAACGTTGTGTATCCTAACCTAAGGCAACCTAACATCTCGGATGTAATATTTTATAACATTCCTGGCGTATCGTCGCCTGCTTCTCGATGGGGACATTATATACGTCTATAACGTTGTATATCCTAACCTAACGCAACCTAACATCTCGGATGTAATATTTTACAACATTCCTAGATTGTCGGACCCTACATCTCGGTGGGAGCATACTATACGTCTATAACGTTGTATATCCGAACCTAGGGGAACCTAACATCTCGGGTGTAATATTTTACAACATTCCTGACGCGTCGGCCCCTATTTTTCGGTGGGAACATTGTATACGTCTTTAACGCTATATATCCTAGCCTAAGGCAACCTAACATGTCGAATGTAATATTTTACAACATTCCAGGTGCGTCGGCACCTACTTCTCGGTGGGAAGAGTATATACGTCTATAACGCAATATATCCTAGCATAAGGCAATCCTAACAGGTCGAATGTAATATTTTACAACATTCCTGGCGCGTCGGCACCTACTTCTCGGTGGGAACATTATATACGTCTATAACGTTATATATCCTAACCTAAGGCAACCTAACACTTCGGATATGTTGTTTTACAACATTCTTGGCGTGTCGGCCCCTATTTCTCGGTGGGAACATTGTATACGTCTTTAACGCTATATATCCTAGCCTAGGGCAACCTAACATGTCGAATGTAATATTTTACAACATTCCTGGTGCGTCGGCCCTTATTTCTCGGTGGGAACATTATATAAGTCAATAACGCTATATATCCTAACTTAAGGCAACCTAACACCTCGGATGTAATGTTTTACAACATTCCTGGCGCGTCGACACCTATTTCTCGGTGGGAACATTATATACGTCTTTAAAGCTATATATCCTAGCCTAAGGCAACCTAACATGTCGAATGTAATATTTTACATTCCAGGCGCGTCGGCACCTACTTCTCGGTGGGAACAGTATATACGTCTATAACGCTATATATCCTAGCCTAAGGCAATCCTAACAGGTCGAATGTAATATTTTACAACATTCCTGGCGCGTCGGTCCCTATTTCTCGGTGGGAACATTATATAAGTCAATAACGTTATATATCCTAACCTAAGGCAACGTAACATCTCGGAAGTAATATTTTACTACATTCCTGGCACGTCGGCCCCTACTTCTCGGTGGGAACAGTATATACGTCTATAACGCTATATATCCTAGCCTAAGGCAACCTAACATGTCGAATGTAATATTTCACAACATTCCTGGCGCATCGCCACCTACTTCTCGGTGGGAACAGTATATACGTCTATAACGTTATATATCCTATCTCAAGGCAACCTAACACCTCGGATGTAATGTTTTACAACATTCCTGGCGCGTCGACTCCTATTTCTCGGTGGGAACATTATATACGTCTTTAAGGCTATATATCCTAGCCTAAGGCAACCTAACATGTCGAATGTAATATTTTACAACATTCCAGGCGCGTCTGCACCTACTTCTCGGTGGGAACAGTATATACGTCTATAACGCAATATATCCTAGCCTAAGGCAATCCTAACAGGTCGAATGTAATATTTTACAACATTCCTGGTGCGTCGGCACCTACTTCTCGGTGGGAACATTGTATACGTCTTTAACGCTATATATCCTAGCCTAAGGCAACCTAACACGTCGAATGTAATATTTTACAACATTCCTGGTGCGTCGGCCCCTATTTCTGGGTGGGAACATTATATAAGTCAATAACGTTATATATCCTAACTTAAGGCTACCTAACACCTCGGATGTAATATTTTATTACATTCCTGGCACGTCGGCCCCTACTTCTCGGTGGGAACATTATATACGTCTATAACGCTATATATCCTAGCCTAAGGCAACCTAACATTTCAGATGTAATGTTTTACAACATTCCTGGCGTTTCGGCCCCTAGTTCTCCGTGGGAACATTATATACGTCTATAACGCTATATATCCTAGCCTAAGGCAACCTAGCATGTCGAATGTAATATTTCACAACATTTCTGGCGCATCGCCACCTACTTCTCGGTGGGAACAGTATATACGTCTATAACATTATATATCCTATCTCAAGGCAACCTAACACCTCGGATGTAATATTTTACTACATTCCTGGCACGTCGGCCCCTACTTCTCGGTGGGAACATTATATACGTCTATAACGCTATATATTCTAGCCTAAGGCAACCTAACATGTCGAATGTAATATTTTACAACATTCCTGGCGCGTCAGCACCTCCTTCTCGGTGGGAACAGTATATACGTCTACAACGCTATATATCCTAGCCTAAGGCAACCTAACATGTCGAATGTAATATTTGACAACATTTCTGGAGTGTCGGCCCGTACTTTTCGGTGGGAATATTGTATACGTCTATAACGTTATATATCCTAACCTAAGGCAACCTAACACTTCGGATGTAATGTTTTACAACATTCCTGGCGTGTCGGCCCCTACTTCTCGGTGGGAACATTATATACGTCTATAACGCTATATATCCTAGCCTAAGGCAACCTAACATGTCGAATGTAATATTTCACAACATTCCTGGCGCATCGCCACCTACTTCTCGGTGGGAACAGTATATACGTCTATAACGTTATATATCCTATCTCAAGGCAACCTAACACCTCGGATGTAATGTTTCACAACATTCGTGGCTCGTCGGTCCCTACTTCTGGGTCGGAACATTATATACATCTGTAACGCTATATATCCTAGCCTAAGGCAACTTAAGGTGTCGAATGTAATATTTTACAACATTCCTGGCGCGTCGGCACCTACTTCTCGGTAGGAACAGTATATACGTCTATAACGTTATATATCCTAACCTAAGGCAACCTAACACCTCGGATGTGTTGTTTTACAACATTCTTGGCGTGTCGGCCCCTATTTCTCGGTGGGAACATTGTATACGTCTTTAACGCTATATATCCTAGCCTAAGGCAACCTAACATGTCGAATGTAATATTTTACAACATTCCTGGTGCGTCGGCCCCTATTTCTGGGTGGGAACATTATATAAGTCAATAACGTTATATATCCTAACTTAAGGCAACCCAACACCTCGGATGTAATATTTTACTACATTCCTGGCACGTCGGCCCCTACTTCCCAGTGGGAACATTATATACGTCTATAACGCTATATATCCTAGCCTAAGGCAACCTAACATGTCGAATGTAATATTTTACAACATTCCTGGCGCGTCAGCACCTCCTTCTCGGTGGGAACAGTATATACGTCTACAACGCTATATATCCTAGCCTAAGGCAACCTAACATGTCGAATGTAATATTTGACAACATTTCTGGAGTGTTGGCCCGTACTTTTCGGTGGGAATATTGTATACGTCTATAACGTTATATATCCTAACCTAAGGCAACCTAACACTTCGGATGTAATGTTTTACAACATTCCTGGCGTGTCGGCCCCTACTTCTCGGTGGGAACATTATATACGTCTATAACGCTATATATCCTATCCTAAGGCAACCTAACATGTCGAATGTAGTATTTCACAACATTCCTGGCGCATCGCCACCTACTTCTCGGTGGGAACAGTATATACGTCTATAACGTTATATATCCTATCTCAAGGCAACCTAACACCTCGGATGTAATGTTTTACAACATTCGTGGCTCGTCGGTCCCTACTTCTGGGTCGGAACATTATATACATCTGTAACGCTATATATCCTAGCCTAAGGCAACTTGACATGTCGAATGTAATATTTTACAACATTCCTGGCGCGTCGGCCCCTATTTCTCGGTGGGAACATTGTATACGTCTTTAACGCTATATATACTAGCCTAAGGCAACCTAACATGTCGAATGTAATATTTTACAACATTCCTGGTGCGTCGGCCCTTATTTCGCGTTGGGAACATTATATAAGTCAATAACGTTATATATCCTAACTTAAGGCAACCTAACACCTCGGATGTAATGTTTTACAACAATCCTGGAGTGTCGGCCCGTACTTTTCGGTGTGCATATCATATACGTCTATAACGTTATATATCCTAACCTAAGGCAACTTAACGTTTCGAATGTAATATTTTACAACATTCCTGGCGCATCGGCAACTACTTCTCGGTGGGAACAGTATATACATCTATGACGTTATATATCCTAACCTAAGTCAACCTAACACCTCGGACGTGTTTTTTTACAACATTCTTGGCGTGTCGGCCCCTATTTCTCGGTGGGAACAGTATATACGTCTATAACGTTATATATCCTAACCTAAGGGTACCTAACATCTCGGATGTAATATGTTACCACATTCCTCGCGCATCGGCAACTACTTCTCGGTGGGAACAGTATATACGTCTATAACGTTATATATCCTAACGTAAGGGAACCTACCATCTCGGATGTAATATATGATAACATTCCTGGAGTGTCGGCCCGTACTTTTCGGTAGGCATATCGTATACGTCTATAACGTTATATATCCTAGATTAAGGCAACCTAACATGTCGAATGTAATATTTTACAACATTCCTGGTGTGTCGGCACCTATTTCTCGGTGGGAACATTATATAAGTCAATAACGTTATATATCCTAACTTAAGGTAACCTAACACCTCGGATGTAATGTTCTACAACATTCCTGGCGTGTCGGCCCCTAATTCTCGGTGGGAACATTATATACGTCTATAGCGTTATATATCCTAGCCTAAGACAACCTAACAACTCGGATGTAATATTTTACTACATTCCTGGCGCGCCGGCCCCTAATTCTCGGTGGGAACATTATATACGTCTATGTCGCTATATATCCTAGCCTAAGGAAACCTAACATGTAGAGCGTAATATCTTACAACATTCCTGACTCGTCGGCCCCTACTTCTCCGTGGGAGCATTATATACGTCTATAACGTTATATATCCTAACCTAAGGAAACCTAACATCTCGGATGTAATATTTTACTACAATCCTGGCGCGCCGGCCCGTAATTCTCGGTGGGAACATTATTTCAGTCAATAACGTTATATATCCTAACCTAAGGCAACCTAACATCTCGGGTGTAATATTTTACACCATTCCTGGCGCGTCGGCTCCGACTGGGCGTGGGAACATTGTGTACGTCTATAAAGTTATATATACTAACCTGAGGGAACCTAACATCTCTACCGTAATATTATCAACATTCCTGGCACGTCGGAACCTACTTCTCGGTGGCATTATTATATACGTCTATAACGTTGTATGTCCTAACCTAAGGGAACCGAACATCTCGAGTGTAATATTTTACAACATTCCTGACGCGTCGGTCCCTATTTCTCATTGGGAACATTATATACGTCTATAGCGTTATATATCCTAGCCTAAGACGACCTAACATGTCGAATGTAATATGTTACAACATTCCTGGCGCGTCGGCACCGACTTTTCGGTGGGAACAGTATATACGTCTATAACGTTATATATCCTAAACTAAGGCATCCTATCATCTTTACCGTAATATTTTACAACATTCCTTGCATGCAAGTCCCTAGTTCTCTGTGGTAACATTATATACGTCTATAAAGTTATATATCCTAACCTAAGGCAACCTAACATCTCTACCGTAATATTTTACAACATTCCTGTCGCGTCGGCACCTCCGTCACGGTGGGAACAGTATATACGTCTATAACGTTATATATCCTCTTCTAAGGCAACCTAACATGTCGTGCGTAATGTTTTACAACATTCCTGGCTTGTCGGCCAGTACTTCTCGGTGGGAATATCATCTACGTCTATAACGTTATATATCCTAACCTAGGCAACCTAAGATATCGAGCGTAATATTTTACAACATTCGTGGCTCGTCGGTCCCTACTTCTGGGTCGAAACATTATATACGTCTGTAACGCTATATATCCTAGCCTAAGGCAACTTAACATGTCGAATGTAATATTTTACAACATTTCTGGCGCATCGGAAACGACTTCTCGGTGGGAACAGTATATACGTCTGTAACGTTATATATCCTAACCTAAGGGAACCTACCATCTCGGATGTAATATTTGACAACATTCCTGGAGTATCGGCCCGTACTTTTCGGTGGGAATATCGTATACGTCTATAGCGCTATATATCCTAGCCTAAGGCAAACTAACATGTCGAATGTAGTATTTTACCACATTCTAGGCGGATAGGCCCCTACTTCTCGGTGGGAACATTATATACGCCTATAACGTTATATATCCTAACCTAAGGCAACCTAACATCTCGAATGTATTATTTTACCACATTTCAGGCTGATAGGCCCCTACTTCTTGGTGGGAACATTATATACGTCTATATCATAATATAAGCTAACATAACCCATTTTGCCCCTCGCTGGTAATGTTTTACAGAATCCCGGTCGTGTCGGCCCGTACTTCTCGGTGGGGACATTATATGCGTCTAGAACGTTATATATCTTAACCTAAGGCAACCTAACATCTCGGATGTAGTATTTTACAACATTCCTGGCGGGTCGGCCGCTACTTCTCGGTGGGAACATTATATACGTCTATAACGAAACATAACCTAACCTAACCCATCTGGCCCCTCGCTGGTGATGTTTTACAGAATCCAGTACGTGTCGTCCCGTACGTCTCGGTGGGGACATTGTATGCGTCTATAACGTTATATATCCTAACCGAAGGCAACCTAACATCTCGGATGTAGTATTTTACATCATTCCTGGCGCTTCGGCTCCTGCTTTTCGGTGGGAACATTATATACGTCTATAACGTTACATATCCTAACGTAAGGCAACCTAACATCTCGGATGTAGTAACTTCCAAAATTACTGGCGGGTCGGCCCTACTTCTCGGTGGGAACATTATATACGTCCATAACCTAATATAACCTAACCTAACCCATCTAGCCCCTCGGCGGTAATGTTTTACAGAATCCCGTTCGTGTCGACCCGTACGTCTCGGTGCGGACATTATATAAGACTATGACGTTATATATCCTAACCTAAGGCAACCAAACATCTCGAATGTAGTATTTTACAACATTCCACTCGGGTCGGCCCCTAATTCTCGTTGGGTACAGTATATACGTCGATAACGTAATATAACCTAACCTAACCCATCTAGCCCCTCGCGGGTAATGTTTTACAGAATCCCGGTCGTGTCTCCCCGTACTTCTCGGTGGGGAAATTATATGCGTCTAGAACGTTATATATCCTAACCTAAGGCAACCTAACATCTCGGATGTAGTATTTTACGACATTCCTGGCGGGGCGGAACCTACTTCTCGGTGGGAACATTATATAAGTCTATTTCATAATATAACCTAACCTAACCCATCTAGACCCACGCTGGTAATGTTTCACAGAATCTCGTTCGTGTCGCCCCGTACGTCACGGTTCGGACATTATATACGTCTATAACGTTATACAGCCTAACCTAAGGCATCTAACATCTCAAATGTAGTATTTTACAACATTCCAGGCGGGTCGGCCCCTACTTCAAGGTGGGAACATTATATACGTCTACAACGTAATATTACCTAACCTAACCCATCTAGCCCCTCGCTGGTAATGTTTTACAGAATCCAGTTCGTGTTGGCTCATACTTCTCGGTGGGGACATTACATACGTCTATAACGTTATATATCCTAACTTAAGGCAACCTAACATCTCAAATGTAGTATTTTACAACATTCCAGGCGGGTCGGCCCCTACTTTTCGGTGGGAACATTATATACATCCATAACGTAATATAACCTAACCTAAGCCATCTAGCCCCTCGCTGGTAATGTTTTACAGAATCCCGGTCGTGTCTCCCCGTACTTCTCGGTGGAGAAATTATATGCGTCTAGAACGTTATATATCCTAACCTAAGGCAACCTAACATTTCGGATGTAGTATTTTACAACATTCCTGGCGGGTCGGCCCCTACTTCTCGGAGGGAACATTATATACGTCTACAACGTAATATTACCTACAATAACCCATCTAGCCTCTCGCTGGTAATGTTTTACAGAATCCAGTACGTGTCGTCCCGTACGTCTCGGTGGGGACATTGTATGCATCTATAACGTTATATATCGTAACCTAAGGCATCCTAACATCTCAAATGTAGTATTTTACAACATTCCTGGCGGGTCGGCCCCTACTTCAAGGTGGGAACATTATATTCGTCCATAACGTAATTTAACCTAATCTAACCCATCTATCCCCTCGGCGGTAATGTTTTACAGAATCCCGTTCGTGTCGTCCCATACGTCTCGGTGCGGACATTATATAAGTCTACGACGTTATATATCCTAACCTAAGGCAACCTAACATCTCAAAAGTAGTATTTTACAACATTCCAGGCGGGTCGGCTCCTACTTCTCGGTGGGCACATTATATACGTCCATAACGTAATATAACCAAACCTAGCCCATCTAACCCCTCGCTGGTAATGTTTTGCAGAATCCAGTACGTGTCGTCCCGTACGTCTCGGTGGGGACATTGTATGCGTCTATAACGTTATATATCCTATCCTAAGGCAACCTAACATCTCGGATGTAGTACTTTCCAACATTCCTGGCTGGTCGGCCCCTACTTCTCGGTGGGCAAATTATATACGTCTACAACGTAATGTAACCTAACCTAACCCATCTAGCCCCTCGCTGGTAATGTTTTACAGAACCCAGTTCGCATCGTCCCGTACGTCTCGGTGGGGACATTGTATGCGTCTATAACGTTATATATCCTAACCTAAGGCAACCTAACATCTCGGATGTAGTATTTTCAGAATTCCTGGCGGGTCGGCCCCTACTTCTCGGTGGGAACATTATATTCGTCCATAACGTAATATAACCTAACCTAACCCATCTAGCCCCTCGCGGGTAATGTTTTACAGAATCCCGGTCGTGTCTCCCCGTACTTCTCGGTGGGGAAATTATATGCGTCTATAACGTTATACAGCCTAACCTAAGGCATCTAACATCTCAAATGTAGTATTTTACAACATTCCAGGCGGGTCGGCCCCTACTTCTCGGTGGGAACATTATATTCGTCCATAACGTAATATAACCTAACATAACCCATCTAGCTCCTCGGCGGTAATGTTTTACAGAATCCCGTTCGTGTCGTCCCGTACGTCTCGGTGCGGACATTATACAAGTCTATGACGTTATATATCCGAACCTAAGGCAACCTAACATCTCGAATGTAGTATTTTACAACATTCCACTGGGGTCGGCCCCTAATTCTCGGTGGGAACATTATATACGTCCATAACGTAATATAACCAAACCTAACCCATCTAGCCCCTCGCTGGTAATGTTTTGCAGAATCCAGTACGTGTCGTCCCGTACGTCTCGGTGGGGACATTGTATGCGTCTATAACGTTATATATCCTATCCTAAGGCAACCTAACATCTCGGATGTAGTACTTTCCAAAATTCCTGGCGGGTCGGCCCCCTACTTCTCGGTGGGAACACTATATTCGTCCATAACGTAATATAACATAACCTAACCCATTTAGCCCCTCGGCGGTAATGTTTCACAGAATCCCGTTCGTGTCGCCCCGTACGTCACGGTGCGGACATTATGCAGGTCTATAAGGTTATATATCCTAACCTAAGGCAACCTAACATCTCAAATGTAGTATTTTACAACATTCCAGGCGGGCCGGCCCCTTCTTCTCGGTGGGCACATTATATACGTCTATATCGCAATATAACCTAACCTAACCCATTTCGCCCCTCGGTGATAATGTTTTACAGAATCCCGGTCGTGTCGGCCCGTACTTCTCGGCAGGGACATTATATACGTCTGTAACGTTGTATATCCTACCCTAAGGCAACCTCGCATCTCGAATGTAGTATTTCACAACATTCCTGGCGTGTCGGCCCCTAATTCTCGGTGGGATCATTATATACGTATATAACGTAATATAATCTAACCTAACCCATCTAGACCTTCGCTGGTAATGTTTTGCAGATTCTCGTTCGTGTCGTCCCGTACGTCTCGCTGCGGAAATTATATAAGTCTATAACGTTATATATCCTAACCTAAGGCAACCTAACATCTCGAATGTAGTATTTTACCACCTTCCAGGCGGGTCGGCCCCTACATCTCGGTGGGAACATTATAAACGTCTATAATGTAATATAACCTAACCTAACCCATCTAGACCCTAGCTGGTAATGTTTTACAGAATCCCATTCGTGTCGTCCCGTACGTCTCGGTGGGGACATTGTATGCGTCTATAACGTTATATACCATAACCTAAGGCAACCTAACATCTCGGATGTAGTATTTTCCAAAATACCTGGCGGGTCTGCCCCGATTTCTCGGTGGGCACATTATATACGTTTATACCGCAATATAACCTAACCTAACTCATTTAGCCCCTCGCTGGTAATGTTTCACTGAATCCCGTTCGTGTCGCCCCGTACGTCACGGTGCGGACATTATATACGTCTATAACGTTATATATCCTAACCTAAGGCAACCTAACATCTCGGATGTAGTACTTTACAACATTCCTGGCGGGGCGGAACCTACTTCTCGGTGGGAACATTATATACGTCCATAACGTAATATAACCTAACCTAACCCATCTAGCCCCTCGCTGGTAATGTTTTACAGAATCCAGTTCGTGTCGCCCCGTACGTCACGGTGCGGACATTATATACGTCTGTAACGTTATATATCCTAACCTAAGGCAACCTAACATCTCGGATGTAGTATTTTCCAAAATACCTGGCGGGTCGGCCCCGATTTCTCGGTGGGCACATTATATACGTTTATACCGCAATATAACCTAACCTAACTCATTTAGCCCCTCGCTGGTAATGTTTCACTGAATCCCGTTCGTGTCGCCCCGTACGTCACGGTGCGGACATTATATACGTCTATAACGTTATATATCCTAACCTAAGGCAACCTAACATCTCGGATGTAGTACTTTACAACATTCCTGGCGGGGCGGAACCTACTTCTCGGTGGGAACATTATATACGTCCATAACGTAATATAACCTAACCTCACCCATCTAGCCCCTCGCTGGTAATGTTTTACAGAATCCAGTTCGTGTCGGCCCGTACGTCACGGTGCGGACATTATATACGTCTGTAACGTTATATATCCTAACCTAAGGCAACCTAACATCTCGGATGTAGTATTTTCCAAAATACCTGGCGGGTCGGCCCCGATTTCTCGGTGGGCACATTATATACGTTTATACCGCAATATAACCTAACCTAACTCATTTAGCCCCTCGCTGGTAATGTTTCACTGAATCCCGTTCGTGTCGCTCCGTACGTCACGGTGCGGACATTATATACGTCTGTAACGTTATATATCCTAACCTAAGGCAACCTAACATCTCGGATGTAGTATTTTCCAAAATTCCTGGCGGGTCGGCCCCGATTTCTCGGTGGGAACATTATATACCTCTATAACGTAATATAACCTAACCTAACCCATCTAGCCCCTCGCTGGTAATGTTTTACAGAGTCCAGTTCGTGTCGTCCCGTAGGTCTCGGTGGGGAAATTATATGCGTCTAGAACGTTATATATCCTAACCTAAGGTAACCTAACATCTCGGATGTAGTATTTTACAACATTCCTGGCGGGTCGGCCCCTACTTCTCGGTGGGAACATTATATACGTCTACAACGTAATATTACCTAAAATAACCCATCTAGCCCCTCGCTGGTAATGTTTTACAGAATCCAGCTCGTATCGTCCCGTACGTCTCGGTGGGGACTTTGTATGCGTCGATAACGTTATATATCCTAACCTAAGGCAACCTAACATCTCGGATGTAGTATTTTCCAAAATTCCTGGCGGGTCGGCCCCTACTTCTCGGTGGGAACATTATATTCGTCCATAACGTAATATAACCAAACCTAACCCATCTAGCCCCTCGCTGGTAATGTTTTGCAGAATCCAGTACGTGTCGTCCCGTACGTCTCGGTGGGGACATTCTATGCGTCTATAACGTTATATATCCTATCCTAAGGCAACCTAACATCTCAGATGTAGTACTTTCCAAAATTCCTGGCGGGTCGGCCCCCTACTTCTCGGTGGGAACACTATATTCGTCCATAACGTAATATAACCTAACCTAACCCATTTAGCCCCTCGGGGGTAATGTTTCACAGAATCCCGTTCGTGTCGCCCCGTACGTCACGGTGCGGACATTATGCAGGTCTATAAGGTTATATATCCTAACCTAAGGCAACCTAACATCTCAAATGTAGTATTTTACAACATTCCAGGCGGGCCGGCCCCTTCTTCTCGGTGGGCACATTATATACGTCTATATCGCAATATAACCTAACCTAACCCATTTCGCCCCTCGGTGATAATGTTTTACAGAATCCCGGTCGTGTCGGCCCGTACTTCTCGGCAGGGACATTATATACGTCTGTAACGTTGTATATCCTACCCTAAGGCAACCTCACATCTCGAATGTAGTATTTCACAACATTCCTGGCGTGTCGGCCCCTAATTCTCGGTGGGATCATTATATACGTATATAACGTAATATAATCTAACCTAACCCATCTAGACCTTCGCTGGTAATGTTTTGCAGATTCTCGTTCGTTTCGTCCCGTACGTCTCGCTGCGGAAATTATATAAGTCTATAACGTTATATATCCTAACTTAAGGCAACCTAACATCTCGAATGTAGTATTTTACCACATTCCAGGCGGGTCGGCCCCTACATCTCGGTGGGAACATTATATACGTCTATGATGTAATATAACCTAACCTAACCCATCTAGACCCTAGCTGGTAATGTTTTACAGAATCCCATTCGTGTCGTACCGTACGCCTCGGTGCGGACATTATATAAGTCTATGACGTTATATATCCCAAACTAAGGCAACCTAACATCTCGGATGTCGTATTTTACAACATTCCTGGTGGGTTGGCCCCTACTTCTCGGTGGGAACATTATATACGTCTACAACGTAATATTACCTAACATAACCCATCTAGCCCCTCGCTGGTAATGTTTTACAGAATCCAGTTCATGTCGTCCCGTACGTCTCGGTGGGGACATTGTATGCGTCTCTAACGTTATATATCCTAACCTAAGGCAACCTAACATATCGGATGTATTATTTTACAACATTCCTGGCGGGTCGGCCCCTACTTCTCGGTGGGAACATTATATACGTCTATAACGTAATATAACCTAACCTAACCCATCTAGTCCCTCGCTGGTAATGTTTTACAGAATCCCGTTCTTGTCGCCCCGTACGTCACAGTTCGGACATTATATACGTCTATAACGTTATATATCCTATCCTAAGGCAACCTAACATCTCGGATGTAGTATTTTACAACATTCCTGGCGTGGCGGAACCTACTTCTCGGTGGGAACATTATATAAGTCTATATCGTAATATAACCTAATGTAACTCATCTAGAACCTCGCTGGTAATGTTTCACTGAATCCCGTTCGTGTCGGCCCGTACTTCTCGGTGGGGAAATTATGTGCGTCTAGAAAGTTATATATCCTAACCTAAGGCAACCTATCATCTCAAATATAGTATTTTACAACATTCCTGGCGGGTCGGCCCCTACTTCTCGGTGGGAACATTATATATGTCTACAACGTAATATAACCTAACCTAACCCATCTAGCCCCTCGCTGGTAATGTTTTACAGAATCCACTTCGTGTCGTCCCGTACGTCTCGGTGGGGACATTGTATGCGTCTCTAACGTTATATATCCTAACCTAAGGCAACCTAACATATCGGATGTAGCATTTTACAACATTCCTGGCGGGTCGGCCCCTACTTCTCGGTGGGAATATTATATACGTCTACAACATAATATAACCTAACCTAACCCATCTAGTCCCTCGCTGGTAATGTTTTACAGAATCCAGTTCGTGTCGTCCCGTACGTCTCGTTGGGGACATTGTATGCGTGTAGAACGTTATATATCCTAACCAAAGGCAACCTAACATCTCGGATGTAGTATTTTACAACATTCCTGGCGGGGCGGAACCTACTTCTCGGTGGGAACATTATATAAGTCTATATCGTAATATAACCTAATGTAACTCATCTAGAACCTCGCTGGTAATGTTTCACTGAATCCCGTTCGTGTCGCCCCGTACGGCACAGTTCGGACATTATATACGTCTATAACGTTATATATCCTAACCTAAGGCAACCTAACATCGCAGATGTAGTATTTTCCAAAATTCCTGGCGGGTCAGCCCCTACTTCTCGGTGGGAACATTATATACGTCCGTAACGTAATATAACCTAACCTAACCCCTCTAGCCCCTCGCTGGTAATGTTTTACAGAATCCACTTCGTGTCGTCCCGTACGTCTCGGTGGGCACATTGTATGAGTCTCTAACGTTATATATCCTAACCTAAGGCAACCTAACATATCGGATGTAGTATTTTACAACATTCCTGGCGGGGCGGAACCTACTTCTCGGTGGGAACATTATATAAGTCTATATCGTAATATAACCTAACCTAACCCATCTAGCCCCTCGCTGGTAATGTTTTACAGAATCCAGTTCGTCCCGTCCCGTAGGTCTCGGTGGGAACATTGTATGCGTCTATAACGTTATATATCCTAACCTAAGGCAACCTAACATCTCGGATGTAGTATTTTACAACATTCCTGGCGGGTCGGCCCCTACTTCTCGGCGGGAACATTATATACGTCTACAACGTAATATAACCTAACCTAACCCATCTAGCCCCTCGCTGGTAATGTTTTACAGAATCCAGTTCGTGTCGTCCCGTACGTCTCGGTGGGGAAATTGTATGCGTCTATAACGTTATATATCCTAACCTAAGGCAACCTAACATATCGGATATAGTACTTTACAACATTCCTGGCGTGGCGGAACCTACTTCTCGGTGGGAACATTATATAAGTCTATATCGTAATATAACCTAATGTAACTCATCTAGAACCTCGCTGGTAATGTTTCACTGAATCCCGTTCGTGTCGGCCCGTACTTCTCGGTGGGGAAATTATGTGCGTCTAGAAAGTTATATATCCTAACCTAAGGCAAGCTAACATCTCAAATATAGTATTTTACAACATTCCTGGCGGGTCGGCTCCTACTTCTCGGTGGGAACATTATATACGTCTACAACGTAATATAACCTAACCTAACCCATCTAGCCCCTCGCTGGTAATGTTTTACAGAATCCCGGTCGTGTCGGCCCGTACTTCTCGGTGGGGAAATTATATGCGTCTAGAACGTTATATATCCTAACCTAAGGCAACCTAACATCTCGGATGTAGTATTTTACAACATTGCTGACGGGGCGGATCCTACTTCTCGGTGGGAACATTATATATTTCTATATCATAATATAACCTAACCTAACCCATCTAGACCCACGCTGGTAATGTTTCACAGAATCCCGTTCGTCTCGCCCCGTACGTCACAGTTCGGACATTATATACGTCTATAACGTTATATATCCTAACCTAAGGCAACCTAACATCTCGAATGTAGTATTTTACAACATTCCACTCGGGTCGGCCCCTACTTCTCGGTGGGAACATTATATACGTCCATAACGTAATATAACCTAACCTAACCCATCTAGCCCCTCGCTGGTAATTTCTTACAGAATCCACTTCGTGTCGTCCCGTACGTCTCGGTGGGGACATTATATGCGTCTAGAACGTTATATATCCTAACCTAAGGCAACCTAACATCTCGGATGTCGTATTATACAACATTCCTGGTGGGTCGGCCCCTACTTCTCGGTGGGAACATTATATACGTCTACAACGTAATATTACCTAACATAACCCATCTAGCCCCTCGCTGGTAATGTTTTACAGAATCCAGTTCGTGTCACTCGTACGTCACGGTGGGGACATTGTATGCGTCTATAACGTTATATATCCTAACCCAAGGCTATCTAACATCTCGGATGTAGTATTTTCCAAAATTCCTGGCGGTCGGCCCCTACTTCTCGGTGGGAACATTATATATGTCTATATCATAATATAGCCTAACCTAACCCATCTAGACCCACGCTGGTAATGTTTCACAGAATCCCGTTCGTGTCGCCCCGTACGTCACAGTTCGGACATTATATACGTCCATAACATATATATCCTAACCTAAGGCAACCTATCATCTCGAATGTAGTATTTTACAACATTCCACTCGGGTCGGCCCCTACTTCTCGGTGGGAACATTATATACGTCCATAACGTAATATAACCTAACCTAACCCATCTAGCCCCTCGCTGGTAATGTTTTACAGAATCCATTTCGTGTCGTCCCGGACGTCTCGGTGGGGAAATTGTATGCGTCTATAACGTTATATATCCTAACCTAAGGCAACCTAACATCTCGGATGTAGTATTTTACAACATTGCTGGCGGGGCGGAACCTACTTCTCGGTGGGAACATTATATAACTCTATATCATAATATAACCTAACCTAACCCATCTAGACCCACGCTGGTAATGTTTCACAGAATCCCGTTCGTGTCGCCCCGTACGTCACAGTTCGGACATTATATACGTTTATAACGTTATATATCCTAACCTAAGGCTACCTAACATCTCGAATGTAGTATTTTACAACATTCCACTCGGGTTGGCCCCTAATTCTCGCTGGGTACATTATATACGTCTATAAGGTAATATAACCTAACCTATCACATCTAGCCCCTCGCTGGTAATGTCTCACAGAATCCCGGTCGTGTCGGCCCGTACTTCTTGGTGGGGACATTATATGCGTCTAGAACGTTATGTATCCTAACCTAAGGCAACCTAACTTCTCGGATGTAGTATATTACAACATTCCAGGCGGGTCGGCGCCTACTTCACGGTGGGAACATTATATACGTCTACATCGTAATATAACCTAACCTAACCCATCTAGACCCTCGCTGGTAATGTTTCACAGAATCCCGTTCGTGTCACCCGTACGTAACTGTGCGGACATTATATACGTCTATAACGTTATACATCCTAACCTAAGTGAACCTAACATCTCAAATGTAGTATTTTACAACATTCCAGGCGGGTCGGCCCCTACTTCTCGGTGGGCACATTATATACGTCTATACCGCAATATAACCTAACCTAACCCATTTAGCCCCTCGCTGGTAATGTTTTACAGAATCCAGTTCGTGTCGTCCCGTACGTCTCGGTTGGGACATTCTATGCGTCTATAATGTTATGTATCCTAACCTAAGGCAACCTAACATCTCGGATGTAGTATTTTCCAAAATTCCTGGCGTGTCGGCCCGTACTTCTCGGTGGGAACATTGTTTACGTCTACAAATATATATATCCTAGCCTAAGGCAACCTAACATCTCGGATGTAATATTTTAAAACATTCCTGGCGTTTCGTCGCCTACTTCTCGATGGGGACATCATATACGTCTATAACGTTGTTTATCCTAACCTAAGGCAACCTAACATCTCTGATGTAATAGTTGACAACATTCCTGGCGCTTCGGCACCTACTTCTCGGTGGGTACATTATATACGCCTAAAACGCTATATATCCGAGCCTAAGACAAGCTAACATGTCGAATGTAATATTTCACGACATTCCTGGCGCGTCGGCACCTCATTCTCGGTGGGAACAGTATATACGTCTATAACGTTATATATCCTAGCCTAAGGCAATCCTAACATCTCGGATGTTATATTTTAATACATTCCTGGCGCGCTGGCCCCTACTTCTCGGTGGGAACATTATATACGTCTATAACGTTATATATCCCAGCCTAAGGCAACCCTAACATCTCGGATGTAATATTTTACAACATTCCTGGCGCGTCGGCACCGACTTCTCGGAGGGAACAGTATATAAGTCTATAACGTTATATATCCTAGCCTAAGGCAACCTAACATCTCGGATGTAATATTTTACTACATTCGTGGCGCGCGGGCCCCTACTTCTCGGTGGGAACATTATATACGTCTATAACGTTATATATCCTAGCCTATGGCAATCCTAACATCTCGGATGTAATATTTTACTACATTCCTGGCGCGCCGACCCCTACTTCTCGGTGGGAACATTATATACGTCTATAAACGTTATATATCCAAGCCTAAGGCAATCCTAACATCTCGGATGTAATATTTTACAACATTCCTGGCGCGTCGGCACCGACTTCTCGGAGGGAACACATTTAAGTCTATAACGTTATATATCCTAGCCTAAGGCAACCTAACATCTCGGATGTAATATTTTACTACATTCGTGGCGCTCCGGCCCCTACTTCTCGGTGGGAACATTATATACGTCTATAACGTTATATATCCCACCCTAAGGCAATCCTAACATCTCGGATGTAATATTTTACAACATTCCTGGCGCGTCGGCACCGACTGCTCAGAGGGAACAGTATATAAGTCTATAACGTTATATATCCTAGCCTAAGGCAACCTAACATCTCGGATGTAATATTTTACAACATTCCTGGCGCGACGGCCCCTACTTCTCGGTGGGAACATTATATACGTCTATAACATGATATATCCTACCCTAAGGCAACCTAACATGTCGAATGTAATAGTTTACCACATTCCTGGCGCGCCGACCCCTACTTCTCGGTGGGAACATTATATACGTCTATAACTTTATATATCCTAACCTAAGGCAACCTAACACCTCGGATGTATTGTTTTACAACATTCCTGGCGTGTCGGCCCCTATTTCTCGGTGTGAACATTATATACATCTTTAACGCTATATATCCTAGCCTAAGGCAACCTAACATGTCGTGTGTAATATTTAACAACATTCCTGGCGTGCCGGCCCCAACTTCTCGGTGGGAACATTATATACGTCTATAACGTTATATATCTTAACCTAAGGGAACCTAACATCTCGGGGGTAACATTTGACAACACTCCTGGCGTGTCGGCCCGTACTTCTCGGTGGGAATATCATATACGTCTATAACGTTATATATCCTATCCTAAGGCAATCCTAACATGTCGAATGTAATATTTTACAGCATTCCTGGCGCGTCGGCCCTACTTCTCGGTGTGAACATTATATAAGTCAATAACGATATATATGCTAACCTAAGGCAACCTAACATCTCTACCGTAATATTTTACAACATTCCTGGCATGCAAGTACCTGTTTCACTGTGGTATCATTATATACGTCTGTAGCGCTATATATCCTCTCCTAATGCACCCTAACATCTCGGATGTAATATTTTACAACATTCCTGGCGTGTCGGCCCCTACTTCTCGGTGGGGACATTATATTCATCTATAACGCTATACATCCTAGCCTAAGGCAACCTAACATGTCGAATGTAATATTTTACAACATTTCCGGCACTTCGATCCCTACTTCTCGGTGGGAACATTATATACTTCTATAACGCTATATATCCTAGCTTAAGGCAACCTAACATGTCGAACGAAATATTTTACAACATTCCTGGCTCCTCGGACCCTACTTCTCGGTGGGAACATTGTATACGTCTTTAACGCTATATATCCTAGCCTAAGGCAACCTAACATGTCGAATGTAATATTTTACAACATTCCTGGAGCGTCGGCCCCTTCTTCTCGGTGGGAACATTGTATACGTCTTTAACGCTATATATCCTAGCCTAAGGCATCCTAACATGTCGAATGTAATATTTTACAACATTCATGGAGCGTCGGCCCCTTCTTCTCGGTGGGAACATTATATAAGTCAATAACGTTATATATCCTAACCTAAGGCAACCTAACATTTCGGGTGTAATATTTTACTACATTCCTGGCACGTCGGCCCCTACTTATCGGTGCGATCATTACATACGTCAATATCGTTATATATCCTAGCCTAAGGCAACCTAACACCTCGGATGTAGTATTTTCCAAAATGCCTGGCGGGTCGGCCCCTACTTCTCGGTGGGAACATTATATTCTTCCATAACGCAATATAACCTAACCTAACCCATCTAGACCGTCGGCGGTAATGATTTACAGACTCCCGTTCGTGTCGTCCCGTACGTCACGGTGCGGACATTCAATAAGTCTATAACGTTATATATCCTAACCTAAGGCAACCTAACATCTCAAATGTAGTATTTTACAACATTCCTGGCGGGTCGGCACCTACTTCTCGGTGGGAACATTATATACGTCTACAACGTAATATAACCTAACCTAACCCATCTAGTCCCTCGCTGGTAATGTTTTACAGAATCCCATTCGTGTCGTCCCGTACATCTCGGTGCGGACGTTATATACGTCTATAACGTTGTATATCCTACCATATGGCAACCTAACATCTCGAATGTAGTATTTCACAACATTCCTGGCGGGTCGGCCCCACTTCTCGGTGGGAACATTATATACGTCTATAACGTAATATAACATAACCTAACCCATCTAGCCCCTCGCTCTTAATGTTTTACAGAATCTCGTTCTTGTCGTCCCGTACGTATCGGTGCGGACATTATATACGTCTATGACGCTATATATCTTAACCTAAGGCAACCTAACATCTCGGATGTAGTATTTTACAACATTCTTGGCGGGTCGGAACCTACTTCTCGGTGGGAACATTATATGCGTCTATAACGTAATATAACATAACCTAACCCGTCTTGCTCCTCGGTGATAATGCTTTACAGAATCCCGGTCGTATCGGTCCGTACTTCTCCGTGGGGACATTATATACGTCTACAACGTTGCACATCCTACCCTAAGGCAACCTAACATCTCGAATGTAGAATTTTACAACATTCAAGGCCGGTCGGCCTCTACTACTCGGTGGGAACATTATATTCGTCTATAACGTAATATAACCTAACCTAACCCATCTAGACCCTCGCTGGTAATGTTTTACAGAATCTCGGTCGTGTCGGCGCGTATTTCTCCGCGGGGCATTATATACGTATATAACGTTGTATATCCTAACCTAAGGCAACCTAACATCTCGAATGTAGTATTTCACAACATTCCAGGCGGGACGGCCCCTACTTCTCGGTGGGAACGTTATATACGTCTATAACGTAATATAACCTAACCTAACGCATCTAGCCCCTGGTTGGTAATGTTTTACAGAATCCAGTTCGTGTCGTCCCGCACGTCTCGGTGGGGACATTGTACGCGTCTATAACGTTACATATCAGAACCTAAGGCAACCTAACATCTCGGATGCAGTATTTTCCAAAATTCCTGGCGAATCGGCCCCAACTTCTCGGTGGAAACATTATATAAGTCTATAACGTAATATAACCTAACGTAACCCATCTAGCCCCTCGCTGGTATTATTTTAGAGAATCCCGGTCGTGTCGGCCCGTACTTCTGGGTGGGGAAATTATATGCGTCTAGAACGTTATATATCCTAACCTAAGGCAGCCTAACATCTCGTATGTATTATTTTACAACATTCCTGGCGGGTCGGCCCCTACTTCTCGGTGGGAACATTATATACGTCTATAACGTAATATAACCTAAGCTAACCCATCTAGCCTCTCGGTGGTAGTGTTTTACAAGATTCCAGGCGTGTCGGTTCCTTCATATCGGTGGAAACATAATCCCATGGCCTGAGATGCCATACCTATTCCCTGCAGAGTTGGGTTTAAATAACCTCTTATTGGCTCTGGGAAATCAGTAATCGCTTCAGGAGTTCTACAGCCGCCTAATTCGACTATATTAGCGGACATGCCCTAACTGTGTCCTCAAGAATTGGTTTCATTTAATCACCTATTGACTCCATGTTGTCATTAACGGCTCCAACAGTTTTCCGCGCGCGCAATTCGAATTCCATGGCCGGAGATGCCGTATCTACGATCTGCAGAGTCGGGTTTATATAACTTATTATTGGCTCTGCGGCATTAGTAATTGTTCCAGGAGTTCCACAGCCCCCTACTTCGACACATAGGAGTAGACATACCGTAACTGGGGCCATAAGAGTTGGTATCATTTAATCACCTGTTGACGCTGTGTTATTATTAGCTGTTCCAACGGTTATCCGGGCTCCTAATTCGAATCAGATGGCCAGAGATGCCATACCTAGGCCCTTCAGAATTGGGTTCATATAACTGCATAGTGGCTCCGGGGCATTAGTAACCGCTGCAGGAGTTCTCCAGCCTCCAAATTCGACACCTTTTTTTTCGTTGGGAAATGTTCATAGATTCCACTCGACTTGGATTAATTTGCTAGGTGGTTATGCCAGACTCTTACTGACTAAAACCCAACAGTGCTCATCATAGCGCACAAATATGTGGAGGAGGCCCGGCACTTAACATCGTTTACATCAGCCCCCCCCCCGCGCTGAGAGTCTCCGAATGTTTTCAGGAGACTCTCTTCTGAGCAGTACACGCACTGGCATGTGGGAGATAGACGTGATCACCCGTTTATCTCCGCATCTCGCAATACGCGTGCAATGGCTCAAAGGTTGATCCCGAATCTTTTGAGTCTACGTGTTTTGTACGAGCATGATAATCTAAGTCCATTTCTTTTTTTTTTCTTTGAGTTACCCACCGTGGTTACAGTGTCTTCCGTCGTCGGTAACTTCTGTTCTTCCTCTGTCGTTTGGTTACATGAATCTTCTTGAGTTACCGACCTTGGTTATTAAACATTCAGGTGTCGGTAACTCTCCGTCTACTTTTATTTTTCCTCTTCTTCATTTGTCGTCGACCAGTTGCGGACCATTATGTATTCAGCAACTGTCTGCCACGCAATGTCTTCTTTCTTCATTTGTTTATCCATTGCCAGTAGCTTGCCTCGCTTTCGGTTGTCATTTTGCAAATGTTTGTCATGATGACTCCCGTACACGAAAACCTCGCGCATTCACACACACGAAATTCTCGCGCACTCACGCACACGAGATTGTTCGCGCTCGCACTATACGCATTGTTCACCACTTTCCTCTTGGGGTTTTTCTTCTTTCTTCGGTCTGTGGTTTCCAACGATGGAACTCTTCCGTGTATATATCATTGTTTTTGTCTTCAGCGAAGCTTCTTCTTCGTCTTCGCATGATCCGCGAAGATCGCGTCTCCGTTGAGCTTGCCACTAGCGTCATAGTAGCAATGCAGGAGAAGACCAGCCTACCGAAAGGATCTTTGAAGCTGAACTGTTGTACCTTTTCAGGAAACAACAGCCCCGGCTCGCACGGTTGGACGCGGCAGACGTGTACGACGCCGACCACGCAGGACACGCCGGGCAGAGAGTTCGCGCTCTTCCTCCTCCTTCCTCCTCCTTCCTCCTCCTTCCTCCTCCTTCCTTCCGCTTCCTTCAAAGCCGTGACTTTATCACAAAACAATGCCATTGCCTGCCAGGAACTCTGTTTTAGCATCATTTTATCAAAGATACTGCTCAGAGTTAAATCTGGCCCTACCTCGCTTACCAGAGCGCGTCGTGGCAGCTCCCGTGCTGGACAGCGCTGTAGCGTGTGACACCCGCTGTCGTCCTCCTCTTCGCAATGGGGGCACAATGACGTGTTTTCTTTGCCTATCCGCTTCAGAAATGACGCAAAATATCCCGGTGAATATCTGCGTCATTCTGTACGTGAGCACGCCGCTTTTTCTTTCCGTCCATCTCTTGAGATTTTGACGGAGCAAACTTATCGTCTAATGGTTCGTGTGACGGCTCATGGTTTGCTTTCACTTCGTCATCAAGATGCATCTTCCCAACATTCGAGGTTCCTTTCTGCTAACGTCGATTTCTTCTCGCATATTATTATATGCGAAGGTATTTTCTTCCACGAGAAGTTCGATCGGCGCCAATCCCGCCAATGTCGTTGCTGCATCGTACGAGATCGTCCTGTATACTCTTATCGCAACCTCTCTCCACGGTCTACGCACCGTTTTCAAATTCTTTTTACTCGCGACAAGAACTTCGCTCTATACGGGCGCACCCTATAGAGCGATACTTCGCTGTATACGATGCTGCCGTACAACCGTTTGAAATTTGCGTTCGGACCACCGAGATTTGGCATAATGTGGCTAAAATGTAGTGACGCACCATCCAATCTGGGCGCCAATCTGGCAAAATGCGACTCGAAATTCCACTTGCTATCGAGGTGAAGTCCAAGATATTTAATATCTTTTTTTACCTCAACAGTTGTATTCGCAATTTTTTTGATCTCTCGGCATTCAGCTCTTCTTATTGTCACGCGGGTCAATCAAGAGTAAAACTTCTGTTTTTTCCGCGGCAATCTGAAAGCCAAGTTCACGGAACTTCATCGTTACCGATACCACTCCCCCTTCTGCACGACAGATGGTCCTGCTTTCGTTGCTTCTAGTGGCAAGTACTAGCGTGTCATCGGCATAACATGTAATATGTACTCCTATCGGAAGTGGCTGAAAGATAGCTATGTTATATCCGATGTTCCACAGTAACGGTTCAAGAACCGATCCCTGCGGCACACCGCAATTGACCACCCTCTCAAAGTATCTGTCTTTTCCATTGTAAGTAATGGTTCTATCGCTCAGGTAGTTATTTATTACCATACGTAGGTATTCCGGAAAATCATTGCTCCACGTATGGCCGCCCACGAGAGGGAATTGAAGGCATTCTTTATGTCAAAAGATACCGCAAAAGCAATTCCCCCGTTTTTTGTGGCTGTTTCTGCAATCGACTTTACATTTCTTATCGCATCGATTACGGATCGACCTTCCCTGAAACCGTACTGGCAATCCGCTAATCTCGTCCTCTCGTCGTAAAATGCTGAACGAGTCTCCGGTGAATTACTCTTTCGAAGATTTTTCCTATCTTGTCCAGCAGAACGATCGGACGATAAGCAGACGGATCTTCTTCCGGCCTTCCGGGCTTTTTCAGCAAGAACATTCTGCCAGATTTCCACTTTCTTAGAAATTTTCCGGTCTGCAAGCATTCCGTGAAGATCCTCTGCAGCCGTCGGGCAAAGAAACCTAGAATTTCTAGCCAAGTTCAGCCAGGAACTACATTCGGGCCTGGCGCAGTGCTCTTTCCCTTAAGTTTTTGCACTGCGCGGGCGATCTCTGGTTGCGCCATTTTCCTCTCGTGGAAACAGATTCTCAACAACCCGCTCCAGGAAATTTGGTTGCATCGCTTCTGATATAGGAGGCGCCCATGGTCTTAGTTTGTCCATTACCATTTTGTATGGACGCCCCCACGGATCCTCTTGCAAGATGGACATTAGTCGCTCCCGTGCCCGTGTCTTGGAGTCAGATATTGCGGACTGCAGCTTGTTTTTCTTATTTTTATAGCTTTCGTTGCACCGCAGGATGTTTTCTATGTTTCTCATGGACCGGCGAACCTTCTCTCTTTTGTACTGGTGGCGCGTTAGCGTACATTCTGCACAAATTCGCTATATTGTTTCCTTCCACCAATACGCAGGTCGTCTTTGCACATTGGGTTTTGTACGTAGCATGCAAGCGTTGTACACCGCTGTCACGGAATCCATTAATTCTGCTATTTCCTCGTCCACATTCACTGGACCTTCTTTTTTTCGAGTCCATGTTGCGGATAAAGCAGCAACCCGCATATAATCGTCGTTCAGCTTCTTAACGGCCCATTTTCTTACGTGGTGCTGCTATCAAGAATTTCTGAGGCGTTTTGCTTGGGCTGTGGAAATCTGTATCCAAATACACTTATGGTCCGACAGATTGTCCATGTTGTCGACTTCTCAATTTTGCACTTTTTTCGCTGCGAGAGCATTTCCCAGGGAGATATCTACTATGCTATCTCCTTGAAATCGCGAGCACGTTGCTTCCGCTCCACGATTTAGGATCTGTAAGTTTGCAGCATTCGTCCACTTCAGCATCGAGTGACCGCGATCTATTGTGCTTTTCGAATGTCACATGACTGCATGCGCATTGAAATCTGCAAGTACAAATACTTGGCGGTTCCAAATGTTTTTAATTGCGCTCCATATTTCATCCAGTAAGCGCTCTTAATCGCTCAACGGCTAATTCAGCGGTGCGTACACACCCACCACCACGTATTCCACCCAGTTCACCGCGATGTAGCTGTTTCCATTTGCTATTTTGGTTATAGGCTTGTATCCTCGATCCAATATTGACTCAATGGTATCCGATACGGTTCTGCGATGACTATAAGTTCCACCATGCTGCGCTTCATTTCGCTTATTACTAAGTCCTGTGCTTTGGCAGCATGGTGCACATTCACTTGTAGTATTTGACACAGCGGGGTGAATTTTAAGCTGTGTCCATCGCCTCCTCCAGGCTAGATTCATTTTCATTTGAATCTCCTTCGATATCTAGGGCGGCAAACCTGTTTTCCACCGCCATTCCAACGATGGAGTGCTCTATTTTTTGCCGCCACTCATTCCCTTGCTAGTTGTCGGGACGGCGTCGTCTTTAAGCAGCTCTTTTATTTCCTTTCTAAAATATTTGGTGATCCTGTTGTCACCGCTGCTCTTTTTACTGGTTTCCATTTTATTACCAGCTTTGTTGTCCGTCTTATTGGCGGGTTTACCGGTATAAAAACTGCCTGCTTTGTTCTAATTTGAAACTCTCGCATTGATTGTTTGCATTTTTATCTGTTTAGGTACGTATGGTATTGTTTGCATCCTTCCCACTACGCACTTGTTACAAATCTTCTCTTCTCTTCTCTCAGCTTTATGCACCGTTAATTATCTTAGTACTTATTGCCTGTTTTAGGCACGCTTGGAGTGATTTATCCCCAACCCGCACGTAGGAACTGTATTCTAGACTTTCTATTTACAGAGGTATGATATGTTCGTTTTTTGACATGTAAACAGATTGTTTCCTTCTTCTTCTTCTAATTCTTGAAATTCTTTGTTTTAGGTGTGCAATGAGCTTTATTCACACCAAGAGCTCCTTATTATTCATTTTTCTATAGTACGCGTGAATCAGATTTCGTTTTAAGTATGTATTAAACAGCCTTTAACCTATCTTTGTTATGTCTGCTAGACACTTAGTTCTTTCTCTTCAGTTATAGTTTCTCACTTCACAATATATATCTATATGTGCATTTTTAGTGAATTCTTATAATTGTTTGTGTTACAGATATGGAGAGGATTACAAACACTCTACCCACGTCTTGGTATTCTTAATATTACACACTTACTGCAGTTTGTTAAACAATATCTTTTATACCAATCACTTTAACTTTTTGTAATGCATGTAATATTTTTATTCTGTCTTTCTTTGTTTGGAATTGATTCTGTTGTATCTTCCCTATGTTTGTTTCACTTATCATACATTTGCATGTAGAAAGTGTTTATTTACTTCACTGCAAACTGCACAGGATGTAAAGCTTCCGTATTTAACGAGATTTTTAACCTGTTTTGACTTGTCGACATGCGTGCGACGCCGACGAGTGTTTACCCCCTCTACACTGTCTATTTGTTGCCTTCCTGTCCCCCTTTTTTGTAGGTAAACAGGTTGGCACTTGAGAGGTAGGTCAGTGACAGTCGACTTTTGAGAACACTTTCCGCGGTGGGTCAAGAGCTCCCCTGCCGTGAAACACTTATCTGCCCGACCCCCTTCTGTCAGCGTGGGCACAAGTCTTTTTTCTTTTAACTTTTCATGTTTATTTTCACCCATCCGGTAGTTTTAATTTATTTATAATCAAAACTACTTTTATTGCACTTGATGTACGATTGTTATTTACAATTCTGTGTCATTCTGTTTACAGTGCGTGTTCGCACTCACTGCGCTTATTTGTTGTCTTTCTTCGGTGCGTTACGAATTTATTAGAGTTTTTATTTACTTTTAAATTCGTGACGTATCACGAATTATAATCCTTATTGAGATGCTGTCTCTCTCGCACTACGGGTCCTTCATCACCGTGACAGATTGATACTTGCGATCTATTGACTACTCACTTACACCTCTGCACCTTTGTCCCTCGCGAAAGGTAAAGTTTGCTGATAGTGAACGCACGTTGGCGCTCAGTCTACTATTTCAACTCTTTTTATCGTTGTTTTTGGCGATTAATATCCCGTTTTGTGAGTTATTATTACGCGCGCGCGATAATTATCTTCACTCTCTACCGCACCACATCGCCTTCTTCCCGTTCTTTAATAGCTTTTAATCAGCACTTTCCGCACTTCTTACACTTCTTGAGGTGTTGACCGGTGTAGCTTCCGATATCCTCTTCCTCTTCAGTTCTCCCACGACGTTGTCAGCAGCCTCCACGACTCGAACTTAGATTTGGAAATGGCGAACGACCGCGCACGTGTCTTAGCCGTGAAAGATATCGAATCCGAGCACGAAATTCGCTATTATTCGACCCTAATACCGAAAGAATTCCAGATTTTTACGTCTGGATTTCACGCGATACTTACCAAATTCGATTAAGCCGTAGCTTGTATTCGAATTCTCAAGATTTCCACTCGAAAACTCGAAAATGCACGGAGCGATATGAAATGCGTCTATACTCTTCCCCCAAATTCAACACCTAAGGGCGGATATACCGTATCTGGAGCCGATAAAATTGGATTCATTTAATCACTTATTGACACTGTGTTGATATTAACGGCGCCCAGCGTAATTGGCAATAAAATTTGTCAAATCCAGTAAAATGAAATCACCATTCACGTTTGAAACGAGCTAAAATTTCAAAAAAATCTCTCATAGAATTTTTATTAAACTTCCAGTTCAATTACTTTTCACGAATTCGAAAGGTATTACATTTTTTAAATTCTCCTCCTATAATACGAATTTTAATCAAATATCAGAGATAAACGATTTATTTATTTAACATTTTTACGTTACATCCTCGTTCGTACCATGAATTTTGATCAGCGCTATTCGCGGAATAACGTTTGACGTAACAAAATCGTTCTAGATGTAGCAATCGGAATGAATTTTTTTTTAACCGGTCAGAGGCAATAATGTAGGAGGGATATGCAAGGAAAACGCCAGAATGCGTCGCGTTACCGCGTTTCGAATTTTAATGGCCCGGTGGAATGATAAAGCGGTAATTAATCGTTGTCCATTGCTGCCGTCGAGAGATTTCAATGGATGCGACGCTTGGCGTCTTTCCAAATAATTATTCCTTCCTTTTTCGCCAATTAATGTTCATATATTTTTCCTTTCGAGATAGTGTTCTCCTTTTTTAAATTCCTTGTTCCTTCTTCCTTTTATGACAAATTATTCGTCGGCAGAGGAGAAATACAACTTTTACCTCAAATATCTATTGTTAGATTCGTATAATTTATTGCAGCGTGGAAAGGTATAGAAAGATAATTTGCTTCCTTTATATTCGATGTATTTTGACGAGCAACAAAAAAATCAATAATGTTTTTATCATTCATTAAGCATGGAGATACAGTTGATGCTTTTTACTTGATTTTTATCAGTTTTCAATACAGAAAGTATAAGAGGATTCGTTTTATGTATAATTTCGAACGAAATTCCTGATCGTTTAGACAAAATTTTATCGTATCGGGTCATTCTGGCTAATGGAAGCGGAATTCTCAATCCTTTTCACCGATGCGAAATATTTTAATCGCATTTCAGCGAATAGAGGGCTTTCTTAACATTTTCTCTTCAAATTAATTCCTTTACCAATTTTCTTTTATTAGCAATTACACATTCTGTCCTCTCTCTCTCCCTCTCTCTCCCTCTCTCTCTCTCTCTCTCTCTCTCTCGATGAGGCTTGTAAAATGTCCGAGAAATATCGACATGTAAAGCGATAGAATTAAAAGTAAAGTAATAATATTCCTTAGGAGCGAGACGCCATTCATTATGAATTATGGGACGTATAATGGACGCTCTCCCTGACAAATGAGTTAATGCTCCCTCGATGGACCTGTTTAAATCGTTAAGCACCATTAGCGAATTGAAAGTCTGATTCGTAATGGAAAAGAGTGCTGGCGGCAAGCCGGGCGCGTATCGCGACGGATTTTCGCGAAAATTCAAGGACTTAAGGAATTTTAATGTAACCGCGGAGGCAGCTACCGCGCGCAAGCCTGTTTAAATATCCTACAACAGCGAAGAAATAATTCAACAGCTCGGCCAAGACAAACACTGAGCGATGCGGGATATTTAGGTGAGGAACCGTGTTCGTTTTTACGAGACGCATACCGAAAACGTTGCTGACCGGGTAAAATTCAGTTGCGCCAGTCTCATTTGGGTTTCCTACTACACTCAGAAGATACGACTAGCACTGATCAAATTACGCCGGAGCGTGCTTCGACTACGAACGAAGTTTTAAGGCCTGTGGGCGCAGTGTATTAAATCCAAAGGGAGACACTGGCTGCTTCAAAATAGCGGCTGTTATTTGAGCGAACGAAGTAAGTTTACGAATGAAGATTCCGCATAAATTAGAAATATATTTTTAATCGAAAATAAATGTGGAGTGTGATATCGAGTGAGAGAAATTGGGAAATTTTGGAAAATTTTAACACGTGACAACAGCTTCATTATATGAATTGAATAATTGGTTGATAGAGACCTAAATACTTGTGAAGGCGCAAGGTAGAAAGGCGTAGCATGCTTTCAGCGGGGTGTGGGTTCCGATGCAATTGGAGTCGAGTTACTAGATAGTTTGAAATCGTAGTTGATCATTAAACATCGGCGTATCCCATAATTAGTTAATTGTAACGTTACATTGGTTACATAACCGCTTACGTCGTAAAATTACTGTATGTTCGTACGTTTCAAGGATCTCGTAAAAAAATGGCCAAATACTAGCCTATTTAAATGAAGTAACAAAGAATTGAGAGTAATTCTACATTCAGTAATAGCACGATCGTTGTTACACTCAATTTTGTTCGTCGAAACATGATCTCATCCTGGTTTGCAACAAGAAATAATAAACGAAGTAAAATTTGTAGAATTTGTGGGTCAGGAACAAGTATGTACATATGTATATCATTCCCTGACGAATCGATGGATAAATAATTGTTCATTGTTTTACGCTGCTCAGTTTGACATCATTATTATCCCCGTCAGTTGGCGTCATAATAGCTGTGAACGAGGATGATGTGGTCAGAGACCTGGGAAAGTCTGTAAATAATTTATGTTGCGTCACATCTACGTGCAAGCGTGAGTACGTTACTATAAGCAATTCTTCCGTTTCTATTTGCATCAGTCCTTTGTGCGGTTTAATCGAATCTCTGGTGTCTATTCAGTGCGACTTTTAATTGCTCCTGGTCATCCCATAATGGGATGCAGAAGGGATGCAGTCCTGAATCTGCGGTGTCAAATCCTCTCTAATTCGAACGACTTTTGATAACGACTTGCGATAATGAATGAACGTAATCTCTTTTTCGAAAGTTGGCGAAATATTGAGGAGGGTTGGTTAATTATTCGGTGCGCTATTGATCGCAGACGCTATGAAGATTAATCGAATGTTTTCTGCAAACGAATACCTTACGCGTGCTTTTCACTATTATTTTTAAACGTAATTGAGCGTTGTCTGAAATTTGTCTAGTTTCGTAATTCAGTCTTGACTCGATTCGATGGTGGTACACTAATTATTAGCTATAAGTGAAGGGATATGCTAATTGGGGAAAAGGGTTATGTCGCGAAAGTTCTCGATGGTTCTCCAGCTGTCACTTCTGAACTAAATCTAATGGACAATTGTGCTAATTATAGCAATCTTCTAGCTACCTCTGTTGCGTCGTAAAAGCTTAAAAGTTGACGACATCCTTTACGCATCTGTTCTCCAGTGGCGTGGTTTACTACACCGTGGTTTCGCGAAACTTCAGTGTCTACTACACCTTTTCCCCGCGACAAATGCGCGATATTGAATTAATGGACTTTAGAAGTCCATTTCCTCATGCTTCGTACTTACAGTTTCGCATTTAAGCTGTAACACTGAAACAATCTCATTGTTCGTTCTTTTCTGCCTTTTATTATACCCATGCATACCCATGCATACCCATGCATTATTTTTTCTTTCGTACGTTCTCCTTCTTTCCGTTCGTTCTCCCGTTAATTTCTGATTTTGTTCTCTGAATATTTCGTGAGCGCCGACTGTGAGGAACCACAAAAACACAGAAAATAGAAATTCCAACAAACCCTTGTCGTTTCTCTTTCCCGTGATTCTATTTATCAGTGAAATTTCGTACTTCGCAAACAGGAAGGTCGTAAACGGCGTTTGGTCGTGATAATTTCGAAGCGAGCGATGCGCTGCCAGCATGATTATCTTCCCGTCCCGCTTTCACGGTTTATCGTCGCAACTGCAAGAAGCATCTGGGCTAACGATTCAGGAAAATTGTTAGGTTGTTTTAATATTGCGACCTTGCCGCGCGTCCCTCTCCATTAGCGCGCGAAGTAACACTCTGATTTATTAATATATGATGTTATAATATATTTGTTTAATTGCTCAGCGGCAAACTGCAGGATTGTTCGAAAGTCGCTTTGATTCTTTTATTCTAAATCAGCTTTAGTCGCTTGTATATCGGCTGAACAAACATTCGGAATGCATAGGATACAGTCCATAAATTTCAATGCTGTTTTACAATGTTTACGAATCTCACGATTGAACGTAGCTTCATATAACTCGAGATAAAAGTTTTTCCTTTCTATTTGATTTTCTGCAAAAAAATGTGCGAAACAACAAACATCCATTATCAATCTATTTCCGCGTTCAAAATTCGACGGTCTCTCAAGGTTTTTAAAAATCACAACGAATTAATTCTCCATGTCGACGGAAATATACTCGAGTTTCTGAGGGTGAACCGTTTTACCTTCTGCGCAACGCGCAGATCGTTAGCATACGAAAAAATGGAGAAAACGTAAGCTTAGCGACCTCGCTATTCTCAGTTACTCACCTCTTATGAAATCCACCGCCATCTCCAGACCGTACGTGTCCTTATCACAATCGTCAAGGATGTGCGCCCCGATTTTCACACCCGGCAGAATGCCTTCGCCCTCATTGAGGTTATCCAGGGTGTAAAGCCTCGCCTCCAATGCTTGTACTCCGCCCTACGGCATAACAGCATAAACCCTCCGAGGAAGAGGTTGCCCTCGACGACCGCCTTCTTCTTCACTGGTCAGGCGACGAGAACCTGCGCGCTCGGGTCCATAGATCGGAACTATCTGCGGCCGTATCGAATCAGATGATGAGTTTCCGGGTTCTCGAACCGGAAGCCACGCTCGTGTCGCGCCCTCAAACGAGCGCGATCCCTTTCCGCATCGATGGACCAGCCCGGGGTGGAAAGTCTCGGCGAAGTTCCTGATTAATTTTTTCACGATCGATCGACTCACTATTGGAGTAATCGTCGCCGTCGTCGTCGAGTCGAACCTGCTCGGAGCTCAATAACCATCTATCGCCCGGCTCGCTGTTGGCCGAGCACATGTATATCAGCACGGCAGGTAACAGAAGCTTCATGACTTCATAATTGTGAATGGTTGAGCTTGCGAACGGCTTCACACGTTGTCCTGCGTTTGCATCGGGTGGTGGGTTCGAGTGGAACTT
>CAXAJV010000590.1:0-125000 GCA_963969225.1 Xylocopa violacea
TGGCGTGTCGGCCTCTACTTCTCGGTGGCAACATTATGTACGTATATAACGTTATATGTCCTAACCTAAGCAAACCTAACATCTCGGATGTAATATTTAACAGCATTCGTGTCGTGTCGGCCTCTACTTCTCGGTTGGAACATTATGTGCAGCTATAACGTAATATGTCCTAACCTAAGGCCACCTAACTTCTCGGACGTAATATTTTACAACATTCCTTGCGTTTTGGTGCATACTACTCCGTGGGAACATTATATACCTCTATAACGTTATATATCCTTACAAAAGGCAACATAACATCTCGGACGTGGTATTTTACAACATTCCTTGCGTGGCGGCTCCTACTTCTCGGTGGGAACATTATATACGTCTATAACGTTATTTATATTATCCTAGGGTGACCTAACATCTCGGACGTTATATTTTACAACATTCGTGGCGTGTCGGCGCCTACTTATCCGTGGGAACGTTATGTACGTATATAACGTTATGTGTCCTATCCTAAGGCAACCTAACATCTCGGATGTAATATTTTACAACATTCCTTGCGTGTCGGCGCATATTACTCCGTGGGAATATTATATACTTCTATAACGTTCTATATCCTAACCGAAGGCAACATAACGTCTCGGACGTGATATTTTACAACACTCCTTGCGTGTCGTTACCTACTTCTCGGTGGGAACATTATGTACGTCTATAACGTTATATGTCCTATCCTAGGGAAACCTAACATCTCGGACGTAATATTATACAACATTCCTTGCGTGTCGGCGCATACTACTCCGTGGGAATATTATGTACGTCTATAACGTTATATGTCCTATCCTAGGGAATCCTAACGTCTCGGATGTAATATTTTACAACATTCCTTGCGAGTCGGCGCCTACTAATCGTGGGAACATTACATACTTCTATAACGTTATATGTCCTAACTGAAGGCAACATAACATCTCGGACGTGATATTTTACAACATTCGTGGCGTGTCGGCCTCTACTTCTCGGTGGGAACATTAAGTGCAGCTATAAAGTAATATGTCCTAACCTAAGGCAACCTAACATCTCGGACGCAATATTTTACAACATTTCATGCGTGTCGGCACCTACTTCTCGGTGGGAACATTATGCACGTCTATAACGTTATATGTCCTATCCTAGGGAAACCTAACATCTCGGATGTAATATTTTACAACATTCCTTGCGAGTCGGCGCCTACTAATCGGTGGGAACATTACATACTTCTATAACGTTATATGTCCTAACCGAAGGCAACATAACATCTCGGACGTGATATTTTACAACATTCGTGGCGTGTCGGCCTCTACTTCTCGGTGGGAACATTAAGTGCAGCTATAAAGTAATATGTCCTAACCTAAGGCAACCTAACATCTCGGACGCAATATTTCGCAACATTTCATGCGTGTCGGCACCTACTTCTCGGTGGGAACATTATGCACGTCTATAACGTTATATATCCTAACATAAGGCAAACTAATAACTCGGATGTAATATTTAACAAAATTCGTTACGTGTCGACCCCTACTCCTCGGTGGGAACGTTATGTACGTCTATAACGTTATATATCCCAACCTAAGGCAACCTAACATCTCGGATGTAATATTTTACAACATTCTTTGCGTGTCGGCCCCTACTTCTTGGTGGGAACATTATGTACGTATATAACGTTATATGTCCTAACCTAAGCAAACCTAACATCTCGGATGTAATATTTCACAACATTCGTGGCGTGTCGGCCTCTACTTCTCGGTGGGAACATTATGTACGTCTATGACGTTATGTGCCCTAACCTAAGGCAACCTAACACCTCGTATGTAATATTTTACAACATTCGTGGCGTGTAGGCCTCTACTTCTCGGTGGGAACATTATGCACGTCTATAACGTTATATGTCCTAACCTAAGGCAACCTAACACCTCGTATGTAATATTTTACAACATTTGTGGCGTGTCGGCCCCTACTTCTCGGTGCGAACATTATGTACTTCTATAACGTTACATATCCTAACGTAAGGCAACCTAACATCTCGGATTTAATATTTTCCAACATTCCTTGCGTCTCGGCACCTACTTCTCGGTGGGAACATTATGTGCGTCTATAACGTTATATGTCCTAACGTAAGGCAACCTAACATCTCGGATGTAATATTTTCCAACATTCCTTGCGTGTCGGCAACTACTTCTCGGTGGGAACATTATGTACGGCTAAAACATTATATGTCCTAACCGAAGGCAACCTAACACCTCGGACGCAATATTTTACAACATTCCATGCGTGTCGGCACCTAATTCTCGGTGGGAACATTATGTACGTCTATAACGTTATATGTCCTATCCTACCGCAACCTAATATCTCGGATGTAATATTTTACAACATTCCTTGCGTTTCGGCACCTACTTTTCGGTGGGAACATTATGTACGGCTATAACGTTATATGTCTTAACCTAAGGCAAACTAACACCTCGGATGTAATATTTAACAACATTCGTGACGTGTCGACCACTACTTCTCGGTGGGAACATTATGTGCAGCTATAACGTAATATGTCCTAACCTAAGGCAACCTAACACCTCGTATGTAATATTTTACAACATTCGTGGCGTGTCGGCCCCTACTTCTCGGTGGGAACATTATGTACTTCTATAACGTTACATATCCTAACGTAAGGCAACCTAACATCACGGATTTAATATTTTCCAACATTCCTTGCGTGTCGGCACCTACTTCTCGGTGGGAACATTATGTACGGCTAACACATTATATGTCCTAACCTAAGGCCACCTAACATCTCGGACGCAATATTTTACAACATTCCATTCATGTCGGCACCTACTTCTCGGTTGGAACATTATGTACGCATATAACGTTATATGTTCTAACCTAATGCAACCTGATATCTCGGACACAATATTTAACAACATTCGTTACGTGTCGATCCCTACTCCTCGGTGGGAACATTATGTACGTCTATAACGTTATATGTCCTAACCTAAGGCAATGTAACATCTCGGATGTAATATTTTACAACATTCGTGGCATGTCGGCCCCTACTTCTCGGTGGGAACATTATGTACGGCTATAACGTTATATGTCCTAACCTAAGGCAACCTAACACCTCGGATGTAATATTTGACAACATTTGTGGCGTGTCGGCCACTACTTCTCGGTGGGAACATTATGTGCAGCTATAACGTAATATGTCCTAACCTAAGGCAACCTAACATCTCGGATGTTATGTTTTACAACATTCCTTGCGTGTCGGCGCATACTGCTCGGTGGGAACATTATGTACGTCTATAATGTTATATATCCTAACCAAAGGCAACCTAACATCTCGGATGTAATATTTTACAACATTCCTTGCGTGTCGGCCCCTACTTCTTGGTGGGAACATTATGTACGGCTGTAACGTTATATGTCCTATCCTACCGCAACCTAACATCTCGAATGTAATATTTTACAACATTCCTTGCGTGCCGGCACCTACTTTTCGGTGGGAACATTATGTACGGCTATAACGTTATATGTCCTAACCTAAGGCAAACTAACACCTCGGATGTAATATTTAACAACATTCGTGGCGTGTCGACCTCTACTTCTCGGTGGGAACATTATGTGCAGCTATAACGTAGTATGTCCTAACCTAAGGCTACCTAACATCTCGGATGTAATATTTTACAACATTCCTTGCGTGTCGGCGCATACTGCTCCGTGAGAATATTATATATGTCTAGAACTTTATGTATCCTAACATAAGGCAACCTAACGTCTCGGATGTAATATTTTACAACATTCCTTGCGTGTCGGCGCCTACTTCTCGGTGGGAAGATTATGTACGGCTAAAACATTATATGTCCTAACCTAAGGCCACCTAACGTCTCGGACGCAATATTTTACAACATTCCATTCGTGTCGGCCCCTACTTCTTGGTGGGAACATTATGTACGTGTATAACGTTATATGTCCTAACCTAAGCAAACCTAACATTTTGGATGTAATATTTCACAACATTCGTCGCGTGTCGGCCTCTACTTCTCGGTGGGAACATTATGTACGTCTATAACGTTATGTGCCCTAACCTAAGGCAACCTAACACCTCGTATGTAATATTTTACAACATTCGTGGCGTGTAGGCCTCTACTTTTCGGTGGGAACATTATGCACGTCTATAACGTTATATGTCCTAACCTAAGGCAACCTAACACCTCGTATGTAATATTTTACAACATTCGTGGCGTGTCGGCACCTACTTTTCGGTGGGAACATTATGTGCAGCTATATCGTTATATATCCTAACCTAAGGCAACCTAACATCTAGGATGTAATATTTTACAACATTCCTTGCGTTTCTGTCCCTACTTCTCGGTGGGAACATTATGTACTTCTATAACGTTATATATCCTAACGTATGGCAACCTAACATCTCGAATGTAATATTTTCCAACATTCCTTGCGTGTCGGCACCTACTTCTCGGTGGGAACATTATATACGCCTATAACGTTATATATCCTATACTAGGGCAACCTAACATCTCGGACGTTATATTCCACAACATTCATGGCATGTCGGCCCCTACTTCTAGGTGGGAACATTATGTACGTCTAGAACGTTATATGTCCTAACCTAAGGCAACCTAACACCTCGTATGTAATATTTTACAACATTCGTGGCGTGTCAGCACCTACTTTTCGGTGGGAACATTATGTGCAGCTATATCGTTATATATCCTAACCTAAGGCAACCTAACATCTCGGATGTAATATTTTACAACATTACTTGCGTGTCGGCCCCTACTTCTTTGTGGGAACATTATGTACGTATGTAACGTTATATGTCCTAACCTAAGCAAACCTAACATCTCGGATGTAATATTTTACAACATGCCTTGCGGGTCGGCCCCTACTTCTTGGTGGGAACATTGTGTACGTATATAACGTTAAATGTCCTACCCTAAGCAAACCTAACATCTCGGATGTAATATTTCACAACATTCGTGGCGTGTCGGCCTCTACTTCTCGGAGGCAACATTATGTACGTATATAACGTTATATGTCCTAACCTAAGCAAACCTAACATCTCGGATGTAATATTTTACAACATTCATGGCGTGTAGGCCTCTACTTCTCGGTGGGAACATTATGCACGTCTATAACGTTATATGTCCTAACCTAAGGCAACCTAACACCTCGTATGTAATATTTTACAACATTCGTGGCGTGTCGGCACCTACTTTTCGGTGGTAACATTATATACGTCTATAACGTTATATGTCCTATCCTAGGGCAACGTAACATCTCGGATGTAATATTTTACAACATTCCTTGCGTGTCGGCCCCTACTTCTCGGTGGGAACATTATGCACGTCTATAACGTTATATGTCCTATCCTAAGGCAACCTAACACCTCGTATGTAATATTTTACAATATTCGTGGCGTGTCGGCACCTACTTATCGGTGGTAACATTATATACGGCTATAACGTTATATGTTCTATCCTAGGGCAACCTAACATCTCGGATGTAATATTTTACAACATTCCTTTCGGGTGGGCCCCTACTTCTCGGTGGGAACATTATATACGGCTCATAACGTTATATGTCCTATCCTAGGGCAACCTAACATCTCGGATGTAATATTTCACAACATTCGTGTCGTGTCGGCCTCTACTTCTCGGTGGGAACAATATGTACGTCTAGAACGATATATGTCCTAACCTAAGGCAACCTAACACATCGTATGTAATATTTTACAACATTCGTGGCGTGTCGGCACCTACTTTTCGCTGGGAAAATTATGTGCAGCTATATCGATATATATCCTAACCTAAGGCAACCTAACATCTCGGATGTAATATTTTACAACATTCGTGGCGTGTCGGCCCCTACTTCTTGGTGGGAACATTATGTACGTATATAACGTTATATGTCCTATCCTAAGGGAACCTAACATCTCGGATGTAATATTTTACAGCATTCCTTGCGCGTCGGCACCTACTTTTCGGTAGTAACATTATATACGTCTATAACGTTATATGTCCTAACCTAAGGCAACCTAACATCTAGGATGTAATATTTTACAACATTCCTTGCGTGTTGGCCCCTACTTCTTTGTGGGAACATTATGTACGTATGTAACGTTATATGTCCTAACCTAAGCAAACCTAACATCTCGGATGTAATATTTCACAACATTCGTGGCGTGTCGGCCTCTAGTTCTCGGTGGCAACACTACGTACGTCTATAACGTTATATGTCCTAACCTAAGGCAACCTAACATCTCGGATGTAATATTTTACAACATTCCCTGCGTGTTGGCCCCTACTTCTTTGTGGGAACATTATGTACGTATGTAACGTTATATGTCCTAACCTAAGCAAACCTAACATCTCGGATGTAATATTTCACAACATTCGTGGCGTGTCGGCCTCTACTTCTCGGTGGCAACATTATGTACGTATATAACGTTATATGTCCTAACCTAAGCAAACCTAACATCTCGGACGTAATATTTCACAACATTCGTGGCGTGTCGGCCTCTACTCCTCGGTGGGAACATTATGTACGTCTATAACGTTATGTGCCCTAACCTAAGGCAACCTAACACCTCGTATGTAATATTTTACAACATTCGTGGCGTGTAGGCCTCTACTTCTCGGTGGCAACATTATGTACGTATATAACGTTATATGTCCTAACCTAAGCAAACCTAACATCTCGGATGTAATATTTCACAACATTCGTGGCGTGTCGGCCTCTACTTCTCGGTGGGAACATTATGTACGTCTATAACGATATGTGCCCTAACCTAAGGCAACAAAACACCTCGAATGTAATATTTTACAACATTCGTGGCGTGTAGGCCTCTACTTCTCGGTGGGAACATTATGCACGTCTATAACGTTATATGTCCTAACCTAAGGCAACCTAACACCTCGTATGTAATACTTTACAACATTCGTGGCATGTCGGCCCCTACTTCTCGGTGGGAACATTATGCACGTCTATAACGTTATATGTCCTAACCTAAGGCAACCTAACACCTCGTATGTAATACTTTACAACATTCGTGGCATGTCGGCCCCTACTTCTCGGTGGGAACATTATGTACTTCTATAACGTTACATATCCTAACGTAAGGCAACCTAACATCTCGGATTTAATATTTTCCAACATTCCTTGCGTGTCGGCACCTACTTCTCGGTGGGAACATTATGTGCGTCTATAACGTTATATGTCCTAACGTAAGGCAACCTAACATCTCGGATGTAATATTTTCCAACATTCCTTGCGTGTCGGCACCTACTTCTCGGTGGGAACATTATGTACGGCTAACACATTATATGTCCTAACCTAAGGCCACCTAACATCTCGGACGCAATATTTTACAACATTCCATTCATGTCGGCACCTACTTCTCGGTTGGAACATTATGTACGCATATAACGTTATATGTCCTAACCTAATGCAACCTGATATCTCGGAGACAATATTTAACAACATTCGTTACGTGTCGACCCCTACTCCTTGGTGGGAACATTATGTGCGTATATAACGTTATATGTCCTAACCTAATGCAACCTGATATCTCGGACACAATATTTAACAACATTCGTTACGTGTCGACCCCTACTCATCCGTGGGAACATTATGTACGTCTATAACGTTATATATCCTAACCTAAGGCAACCTAACATCTCGGATGTGATATTTTACAACATTCCTTGCGTGTCTGTCCCTACTTCTCGGTGGGAACATTATGTACTTCTATAACGTTATATATCCTAACGTATGGCAACCTAACATCTCGGATGTAATATTTTACAATATTCGTGGCGTGTCGGCACCTACTTATCGGTGGTAACATTATATACGGCTATAACGTTATATGTTCTATCCTAGGGCAACCTAACATCTCGGATGTAATATTTTACAACATTCCTTTCGGGTGGGCCCCTACTTCTCGGTGGGAACATTATATACGGCTCATAACGTTATATGTCCTATCCTAGGGCAACCTAACATCTCGGATGTAATATTTCACAACATTCGTGTCGTGTCGGCCTCTACTTCTCGGTGGGAACAATATGTACGTCTAGAACGATATATGTCCTAACCTAAGGCAACCTAACACATCGTATGTAATATTTTACAACATTCGTGGCGTGTCGGCACCTACTTTTCGCTGGGAAAATTATGTGCAGCTATATCGATATATATCCTAACCTAAGGCAACCTAACATCTCGGATGTAATATTTTACAACATTCGTGGCGTGTCGGCCCCTACTTCTTGGTGGGAACATTATGTACGTATATAACGTTATATGTCCTATCCTAAGGGAACCTAACATCTCGGATGTAATATTTTACAGCATTCCTTGCGCGTCGGCACCTACTTTTCGGTAGTAACATTATATACGTCTATAACGTTATATGTCCTAACCTAAGGCAACCTAACATCTAGGATGTAATATTTTACAACATTCCTTGCGTGTTGGCCCCTACTTCTTTGTGGGAACATTATGTACGTATGTAACGTTATATGTCCTAACCTAAGCAAACCTAACATCTCGGATGTAATATTTCACAACATTCGTGGCGTGTCGGCCTCTAGTTCTCGGTGGCAACACTACGTACGTCTATAACGTTATATGTCCTAACCTAAGGCAACCTAACATCTCGGATGTAATATTTTACAACATTCCCTGCGTGTTGGCCCCTACTTCTTTGTGGGAACATTATGTACGTATGTAACGTTATATGTCCTAACCTAAGCAAACCTAACATCTCGGATGTAATATTTCACAACATTCGTGGCGTGTCGGCCTCTACTTCTCGGTGGCAACATTATGTACGTATATAACGTTATATGTCCTAACCTAAGCAAACCTAACATCTCGGACGTAATATTTCACAACATTCGTGGCGTGTCGGCCTCTATTCCTCGGTGGGAACATTATGTACGTCTATAACGTTATGTGCCCTAACCTAAGGCAACCTAACACCTCGTATGTAATATTTTACAACATTCGTGGCGTGTAGGCCTCTACTTCTCGGTGGCAACATTATGTACGTATATAACGTTATATGTCCTAACCTAAGCAAACCTAACATCTCGGATGTAATATTTCACAACATTCGTGGCGTGTCGGCCTCTACTTCTCGGTGGGAACATTATGTACGTCTATAACGATATGTGCCCTAACCTAAGGCAACAAAACACCTCGAATGTAATATTTTACAACATTCGTGGCGTGTAGGCCTCTACTTCTCGGTGGGAACATTATGCACGTCTATAACGTTATATGTCCTAACCTAAGGCAACCTAACACCTCGTATGTAATACTTTACAACATTCGTGGCATGTCGGCCCCTACTTCTCGGTGGGAACATTATGCACGTCTATAACGTTATATGTCCTAACCTAAGGCAACCTAACACCTCGTATGTAATACTTTACAACATTCGTGGCATGTCGGCCCCTACTTCTCGGTGGGAACATTATGTACTTCTATAACGTTACATATCCTAACGTAAGGCAACCTAACATCTCGGATTTAATATTTTCCAACATTCCTTGCGTGTCGGCACCTACTTCTCGGTGGGAACATTATGTGCGTCTATAACGTTATATGTCCTAACGTAAGGCAACCTAACATCTCGGATGTAATATTTTCCAACATTCCTTGCGTGTCGGCACCTACTTCTCGGTGGGAACATTATGTACGGCTAACACATTATATGTCCTAACCTAAGGCCACCTAACATCTCGGACGCAATATTTTACAACATTCCATTCATGTCGGCACCTACTTCTCGGTTGGAACATTATGTACGCATATAACGTTATATGTCCTAACCTAATGCAACCTGATATCTCGGACACAATATTTAACAACATTCGTTACGTGTCGACCCCTACTCCTTGGTGGGAACATTATGTGCGTATATAACGTTATATGTCCTAACCTAATGCAACCTGATATCTCGGACACAATATTTAACAACATTCGTTACGTGTCGACCCCTACTCATCCGTGGGAACATTATGTACGTCTATAACGTTATATATCCTAACCTAAGGCAACCTAACATCTCGGATGTAATATTTTACAACATTCCTTGCGTGTCTGTCCCTACTTCTCGGTGGGAACATTATGTACTTCTATAACGTTATATATCCTAACGTATGGCAACCTAACATCTCGGATGTAATATTTCACAACATTCGTGGCGTGTCGGCCTCTACTTCTCGGTGGGAACATTATATACGCCTATAACGTTATATATCCTATACTAGGGCAACCTAACATCTCGGACGTTATATTCCACAACATTCATGGCATGTCGGCCCCTACTTCTAGGTGGGAACATTATGTACGTCTAGAACGTTATATGTCCTAACCTAAGGCAACCTAACACCTCGTATGTAATATTTTACAACATTCGTGGCGTGTCAGCACCTACTTTTCGGTGGGAACATTATGTGCAGCTATATCGTTATATATTGTAACCTAAGGCAACCTAACATCTCGGATGTAATATTTTACAACATTCCTTGCGTGTCGGCCCCTACTTCTTTGTGGGAACATTATGTACGTATGTAACGTTATATGTCCTAACCTAAGGCAACCTAACACATCGTATGTAATATTTTACAACATTCGTGGCGTGTAGGCACCTGCTTCTCGGTGGGAACATTATGTACTTCTATAACGTTATATATCCTAACGTAAGGCAACCTAACATCTCGGATTTAATATTTTCCAACATTCCTTGCGTGTCGGCACCTACTTCTCGGTGGGAACATTATGTGCGTCTATAACGTTATATGTCCTAACCTAAGGCAACCTAACATCTCGGATGTAATATTTTACAACATTCCTTGCGTGTTGGCCCCTACTTCTTTGTGGGAACATTATGTACGTATGTAACGTTATATGTCCTAACCTAAGCAAACCTAACATCTCGGATGTAATATTTCACAACATTCGTGGCGTGTCGGCCTCTACTTCTCGGTGGCAACATTATGTACGTATATAACGTTATATGTCCTAACCTAAGCAAACCTAACATCTCGGATGTAATATTTCACAACATTCGTGGCGTGTCGGCCTCTACTTCTCGGTGGGAACATTATATACGCCTATAACGATATGTGCCCTAACCTAAGGCAACCTAACACCTCGTATGTAATATTTTACAACATTCATGGCGTGTCGGCCTCTACTTCTCGGTGGGAACATTATGCATGTCTATAACGTTATATGTCCTAACCTAAGGCAACCTAACACATCGTATGTAATATTTTACAACATTCGTGGCGTGTCGGCACCTACTTTTCGCTGGGAAAATTATGTGCAGCTATATCGATATATATCCTAACCTAAGGCAACCTAACATCTCGGATGTAATATTTTACAACATTCGTGGCGTGTCGGCCCCTACTTCTTGGTGGGAACATTATGTACGTATATAACGTTATATGTCCTATCCTAAGGGAACCTAACATCTCGGATGTAATATTTTACAGCATTCCTTGCGCGTCGGCACCTACTTTTCGGTAGTAACATTATATACGTCTATAACGTTATATGTCCTAACCTAAGGCAACCTAACATCTAGGATGTAATATTTTACAACATTCCTTGCGTGTTGGCCCCTACTTCTTTGTGGGAACATTATGTACGTATGTAACGTTATATGTCCTAACCTAAGCAAACCTAACATCTCGGATGTAATATTTCACAACATTCGTGGCGTGTCGGCCTCTACTTTTCGGTGGCAACACTACGTACGTATATAACGTTATATGTCCTAACCTAAGGCAACCTAACACCTCGTATGTAATATTTTACAACATTCGTGGCGTGTCGGCACCTACTTTTCGGTGGTAACATTATATACGTCTATAACGTTATATGTCCTATCCTAGGGCAACCTAACATCTCGGATGTAATATTTTACAACATTCCTTGCGTGTCGGCCCCTACTTCTCGGTGGGAACATTATGCACGTCTATAACGTTATATGTCCTATCCTAAGGCAACCTAACACCTCGTATGTAATATTTTACAATATTCCTGGCGTGTCGGCACCTACTTATCGGTGGTAACATTATATACTGCTATAACGTTATATGTTCTATCCTAGGGCAACCTAACTTCTCGGATGTAATATTTTACAACATTCCTTTCGGGTGGGCCCCTACTTCTCGGTGGGAACATTATATACGGCTCATAGCGTTATATGTCCTATCCTAGGGCAACCTAACATCTCGGATGTAATATTTCACAACATTCGTGTCGTGTCGGCCTCTACTTCTCGGTGGGAACATGATGTGCAGCTATATCGTTATATATCCTAACCTAAGGCAACCTAACATCTCGGATGTAATATTTTACAACATTCCTTGCGTTTTGGTGCATACTACTCCGTGGGAACATTATATACCTCTATAACGTTATATACCCTTACAAAAGGCAACATAACTTCTCGGACGTGGTATTTTACAACATTCCTTGCGTGGCGGCTCCTACTTCTCGGTGGGAACATTATATACGTCTATAACGTTATTTATATTATCCTAGGGTGACCTAACATCTCGGACGTTATATTTTACAACATTCGTGGCGTGTCGGCGCCTACTTATCCGTGGGAACGTTATGTACGTATATAACGTTATGTGTCCTATCCTAAGGCAACCTAACATCTCGGATGTAATATTTTACAACATTCCTTGCGTGTCGGCGCATACTACTCCGTGGGAATATTATATACTTCTATAACGTTCTATATCCTAACCGAAGGCAACATAACGTCTCGGACGTAATATTTTACAACACTCCTTGCGTGTCGTCACCTACTTCTCGGTGGGAACATTATGTACGTCTATAACGTTATATGTCCTATCCTAGGGAAACATAACATCTCGGACGTAATATTATACAACATTCCTTGCGTGTCGGCGCATACTACTCCGTGGGAATATTATGTACGTCTATAACGTTATATGTCCGAGCCTAGGGAAACCTAACGTCTCGGATGTAATATTTTACAACATTCCTTGCGAGTCGGCGCCTACTAATCGGTGGGAACATTACATACTTCTATAACGTTATATGTCCTAACTGAAGGCAACATAACATCTCGGACGTGATATTTTACAACATTCGTGGCGTGTCGGCCTCTACTTCTCGGTGGGAACATTAAGTGCAGCTATAAAGTAATATGTCCTAACCTAAGGCAACCTAACATCTCGGACGCAATATTTTACAACATTTCATGCGTGTCGGCACCTACTTCTCGGTGGGAACATTATGCACGTCTATAACGTTATATGTCCTATCCTAGGGAAACCTAACATCTCGGATGTAATATTTTACAACATTCCTTGCGAGTCGGCGCCTACTAATCGGTGGGAACATTACATACTTCTATAACGTTATATGTCCTAACCGAAGGCAACATAACATCTCGGACGTGATATTTTACAACATTCGTGGCGTGTCGGCCTCTACTTCTCGGTGGGAACATTAAGTGCAGCTATAAAGTAATATGTCCTAACCTAAGGCAACCTAACATCTCGGACGCAATATTTCGCAACATTTCATGCGTGTCGGCACCTACTTCTCGGTGGGAACATTATGCACGTCTATAACGTTATATATCCTAACATAAGGCAAACTAATAACTCGGATGTAATATTTAACAAAATTCGTTACGTGTCGACCCCTACTCCTCGGTGGGAACGTTATGTACGTCTATAACGTTATATATCCCAACCTAAGGCAACCTAACATCTCGGATGTAATATTTTACAACATTCCTTGCGTGTCGGCCCCTACTTCTTGGTGGGAACATTATGTACGTATATAACGTTATATGTCCTAACCTAAGCAAACCTAACATCTCGGATGTAATATTTCACAACATTCGTGGCGTGTCGGCCTCTACTTCTCGGTGGGAACATTATGTACGTCTATGACGTTATGTGCCCTAACCTAAGGCAACCTAACACCTCGTATGTAATATTTTACAACATTCGTGGCGTGTAGGCCTCTACTTCTCGGTGGGAACATTATGCACGTCTATAACGTTATATGTCCTAACCTAAGGCAACCTAACACCTCGTATGTAATATTTTACAACATTTGTGGCGTGTCGGCCCCTACTTCTCGGTGCGAACATTATGTACTTCTATAACGTTACATATCCTAACGTAAGGCAACCTAACATCTCGGATTTAATATTTTCCAACATTCCTTGCGTCTCGGCACCTACTTCTCGGTGGGAACATTATGTGCGTCTATAACGTTATATGTCCTAACGTAAGGCAATCTAACATCTCGGATGTAATATTTTCCAACATTCCTTGCGTGTCGGCGCCTACTTCTCGGTGGGAACATTATGTACGGCTAAAACATTATATGTCCTAACCTAAGGCCACCTAACATCTCGGACGCAATATTTTACAACATTCCATTCGTGTCGGCACCTACTTGTCGGTGGGAACATTATGTACGGCTATAACGTTATATGTCTTAACCTAAGGCAAACCAACACCTCGGATGTAATATTTAACAACATTCGTGACGTGTCGACCACTACTTCTCGGTGGGAACATTATGTGCAGCTATAACGTAATATGTCCTAACCTAAGGCAACCTAACATCTCGGATGTAATATTTTACAACATTCCTTGCGTGTCGGCGCATACTGCTCCGTGAGAATATTATATACGTCTAGAACTTTGTATATCCTAACATAAGGCAACCTAACGTCTCGGATGTAATATTTTACAACATTCCTTGCGTGTCGGCGCCTACTTCTCGGTGGGAACATTATGTACGGCTAAAACATTATATGTCCTAACCTAAGGCCACCTAACATCTCGGACGCAATATTTTACAACATTCCATTCGTGTCGGCACCTACTTCTCGGTGGGAACATTGTGTACGTATATAACGTTATATGTTCTAACCTAATGCAACCTGATATCTCGGACACAATATTTAACAACATTCGTTACGTGTCGATCCCTACTCCTCGGTGGGAACATTATGTACGTCTATAACGTTATATGTCCTAACCTAAGGCAATGTAACATCTCGGATGTAATATTTTACAACATTCGTAGCGTGTCGGCGCCCACTTCTCGGTGGGTGCATTATATACGTCTATAATGCTGTATATCCTAACCTAAGGAAACCTAACACATCGTATGTAATATTTTACAACATTCGTGGCATGTCGGCCCCTACTTCTCGGTGGGAACATTATGTACGGCTATAACGTTATATGTCCTAACCTAAGGCAACCTAACACCTCGGATGTAATATTTGACAACATTTGTGGCGTGTCGGCCACTACTTCTCGGTGGGAACATTATGTGCAGCTATAACGTAATATGTCCTAACCTAAGGCAACCTAACATCTCGGATGTTATATTTTACAACATTCCTTGCGTGTCAGCGCATACTGCTCGGTGGGAACATTATGTACGTCTATAATGTTATATATCCTAACCTAAGGCAACCTAACATCTCGGATGTAATATTTCACAACATTCGTGGCGTGTCGGCCTCTACTTCTCGGTGGGAACATTATGTACGTCTATAACGATATGTGCCCTAACCTAAGGCAACAAAACACCTCGAATGTAATATTTTACAACATTCGTGGCGTGTAGGCCTCTACTTCTCGGTGGGAACATTATGCACGTCTATAACGTTATATGTCCTAACCTAAGGCAACCTAACACCTCGTATGTAATACTTTACAACATTCGTGGCATGTCGGCCCCTACTTCTCGGTGGGAACATTATGCACGTCTATAACGTTATATGTCCTAACCTAAGGCAACCTAACACCTCGTATGTAATACTTTACAACATTCGTGGCATGTCGGCCCCTACTTCTCGGTGGGAACATTATGTACTTCTATAACGTTACATATCCTAACGTAAGGCAACCTAACATCTCGGATTTAATATTTTCCAACATTCCTTGCGTGTCGGCACCTACTTCTCGGTGGGAACATTATGTGCGTCTATAACGTTATATGTCCTAACGTAAGGCAACCTAACATCTCGGATGTAATATTTTCCAACATTCCTTGCGTGTCGGCACCTACTTCTCGGTGGGAACATTATGTACGGCTAACACATTATATGTCCTAACCTAAGGCCACCTAACATCTCGGACGCAATATTTTACAACATTCCATTCATGTCGGCACCTACTTCTCGGTTGGAACATTATGTACGCATATAACGTTATATGTCCTAACCTAATGCAACCTGATATCTCGGACACAATATTTAACAACATTCGTTACGTGTCGACCCCTACTCCTTGGTGGGAACATTATGTGCGTATATAACGTTATATGTCCTAACCTAATGCAACCTGATATCTCGGACACAATATTTAACAACATTCGTTACGTGTCGACCCCTACTCATCCGTGGGAACATTATGTACGTCTATAACGTTATATATCCTAACCTAAGGCAACCTAACATCTCGGATGTAATATTTTACAACATTCCTTGCGTGTCTGTCCCTACTTCTCGGTGGGAACATTATGTACTTCTATAACGTTATATATCCTAACGTATGGCAACCTAACATCTCGGATGTAATATTTCACAACATTCGTGGCGTGTCGGCCTCTACTTCTCGGTGGGAACATTATATACGCCTATAACGTTATATATCCTATACTAGGGCAACCTAACATCTCGGACGTTATATTCCACAACATTCATGGCATGTCGGCCCCTACTTCTAGGTGGGAACATTATGTACGTCTAGAACGTTATATGTCCTAACCTAAGGCAACCTAACACCTCGTATGTAATATTTTACAACATTCGTGGCGTGTCAGCACCTACTTTTCGGTGGGAACATTATGTGCAGCTATATCGTTATATATTGTAACCTAAGGCAACCTAACATCTCGGATGTAATATTTTACAACATTCCTTGCGTGTCGGCCCCTACTTCTTTGTGGGAACATTATGTACGTATGTAACGTTATATGTCCTAACCTAAGGCAACCTAACACCTCGTATGTAATATTTTACAACATTCGTGGCGTGTAGGCACCTGCTTCTCGGTGGGAACATTATGTACTTCTATAACGTTATATATCCTAACGTAAGGCAACCTAACATCTCGGATTTAATATTTTCCAACATTCCTTGCGTGTCGGCACCTACTTCTCGGTGGGAACATTATGTGCGTCTATAACGTTATATGTCCTAACCTAAGGCAACCTAACATCTCGGATGTAATATTTTACAACATTCCTTGCGTGTTGGCCCCTACTTCTTTGTGGGAACATTATGTACGTATGTAACGTTATATGTCCTAACCTAAGCAAACCTAACATCTCGGATGTAATATTTCACAACATTCGTGGCGTGTCGGCCTCTACTTCTCGGTGGCAACATTATGTACGTATATAACGTTATATGTCCTAACCTAAGCAAACCTAACATCTCGGATGTAATATTTCACAACATTCGTGGCGTGTCGGCCTCTACTTCTCGGTGGGAACATTATATACGCCTATAACGATATGTGCCCTAACCTAAGGCAACCTAACACCTCGTATGTAATATTTTACAACATTCATGGCGTGTCGGCCTCTACTTCTCGGTGGGAACATTATGCATGTCTATAACGTTATATGTCCTAACCTAAGGCAACCTAACACATCGTATGTAATATTTTACAACATTCGTGGCGTGTCGGCACCTACTTTTCGCTGGGAAAATTATGTGCAGCTATATCGATATATATCCTAACCTAAGGCAACCTAACATCTCGGATGTAATATTTTACAACATTCGTGGCGTGTCGGCCCCTACTTCTTGGTGGGAACATTATGTACGTATATAACGTTATATGTCCTATCCTAAGGGAACCTAACATCTCGGATGTAATATTTTACAGCATTCCTTGCGCGTCGGCACCTACTTTTCGGTAGTAACATTATATACGTCTATAACGTTATATGTCCTAACCTAAGGCAACCTAACATCTAGGATGTAATATTTTACAACATTCCTTGCGTGTTGGCCCCTACTTCTTTGTGGGAACATTATGTACGTATGTAACGTTATATGTCCTAACCTAAGCAAACCTAACATCTCGGATGTAATATTTCACAACATTCGTGGCGTGTCGGCCTCTACTTTTCGGTGGCAACACTACGTACGTATATAACGTTATATGTCCTAACCTAAGGCAACCTAACACCTCGTATGTAATATTTTACAACATTCGTGGCGTGTCGGCACCTACTTTTCGGTGGTAACATTATATACGTCTATAACGTTATATGTCCTATCCTAGGGCAACCTAACATCTCGGATGTAATATTTTACAACATTCCTTGCGTGTCGGCCCCTACTTCTCGGTGGGAACATTATGCACGTCTATAACGTTATATGTCCTATCCTAAGGCAACCTAACACCTCGTATGTAATATTTTACAATATTCCTGGCGTGTCGGCACCTACTTATCGGTGGTAACATTATATACTGCTATAACGTTATATGTTCTATCCTAGGGCAACCTAACTTCTCGGATGTAATATTTTACAACATTCCTTTCGGGTGGGCCCCTACTTCTCGGTGGGAACATTATATACGGCTCATAACGTTATATGTCCTATCCTAGGGCAACCTAACATCTCGGATGTAATATTTCACAACATTCGTGTCGTGTCGGCCTCTACTTCTCGGTGGGAACATGATGTGCAGCTATATCGTTATATATCCTAACCTAAGGCAACCTAACATCTCGGATGTAATATTTTACAACATTCCTTGCGTTTTGGTGCATACTACTCCGTGGGAACATTATATACCTCTATAACGTTATATACCCTTACAAAAGGCAACATAACTTCTCGGACGTGGTATTTTACAACATTCCTTGCGTGGCGGCTCCTACTTCTCGGTGGGAACATTATATACGTCTATAACGTTATTTATATTATCCTAGGGTGACCTAACATCTCGGACGTTATATTTTACAACATTCGTGGCGTGTCGGCGCCTACTTATCCGTGGGAACGTTATGTACGTATATAACGTTATGTGTCCTATCCTAAGGCAACCTAACATCTCGGATGTAATATTTTACAACATTCCTTGCGTGTCGGCGCATACTACTCCGTGGGAATATTATATACTTCTATAACGTTCTATATCCTAACCGAAGGCAACATAACGTCTCGGACGTAATATTTTACAACACTCCTTGCGTGTCGTCACCTACTTCTCGGTGGGAACATTATGTACGTCTATAACGTTATATGTCCTATCCTAGGGAAACATAACATCTCGGACGTAATATTATACAACATTCCTTGCGTGTCGGCGCATACTACTCCGTGGGAATATTATGTACGTCTATAACGTTATATGTCCGAGCCTAGGGAAACCTAACGTCTCGGATGTAATATTTTACAACATTCCTTGCGAGTCGGCGCCTACTAATCGGTGGGAACATTACATACTTCTATAACGTTATATGTCCTAACTGAAGGCAACATAACATCTCGGACGTGATATTTTACAACATTCGTGGCGTGTCGGCCTCTACTTCTCGGTGGGAACATTAAGTGCAGCTATAAAGTAATATGTCCTAACCTAAGGCAACCTAACATCTCGGACGCAATATTTTACAACATTTCATGCGTGTCGGCACCTACTTCTCGGTGGGAACATTATGCACGTCTATAACGTTATATGTCCTATCCTAGGGAAACCTAACATCTCGGATGTAATATTTTACAACATTCCTTGCGAGTCGGCGCCTACTAATCGGTGGGAACATTACATACTTCTATAACGTTATATGTCCTAACCGAAGGCAACATAACATCTCGGACGTGATATTTTACAACATTCGTGGCGTGTCGGCCTCTACTTCTCGGTGGGAACATTAAGTGCAGCTATAAAGTAATATGTCCTAACCTAAGGCAACCTAACATCTCGGACGCAATATTTCGCAACATTTCATGCGTGTCGGCACCTACTTCTCGGTGGGAACATTATGCACGTCTATAACGTTATATATCCTAACATAAGGCAAACTAATAACTCGGATGTAATATTTAACAAAATTCGTTACGTGTCGACCCCTACTCCTCGGTGGGAACGTTATGTACGTCTATAACGTTATATATCCCAACCTAAGGCAACCTAACATCTCGGATGTAATATTTTACAACATTCCTTGCGTGTCGGCCCCTACTTCTTGGTGGGAACATTATGTACGTATATAACGTTATATGTCCTAACCTAAGCAAACCTAACATCTCGGATGTAATATTTCACAACATTCGTGGCGTGTCGGCCTCTACTTCTCGGTGGGAACATTATGTACGTCTATGACGTTATGTGCCCTAACCTAAGGCAACCTAACACCTCGTATGTAATATTTTACAACATTCGTGGCGTGTAGGCCTCTACTTCTCGGTGGGAACATTATGCACGTCTATAACGTTATATGTCCTAACCTAAGGCAACCTAACACCTCGTATGTAATATTTTACAACATTTGTGGCGTGTCGGCCCCTACTTCTCGGTGCGAACATTATGTACTTCTATAACGTTACATACCCTAACGTAAGGCAACCTAACATCTCGGATTTAATATTTTCCAACATTCCTTGCGTCTCGGCACCTACTTCTCGGTGGGAACATTATGTGCGTCTATAACGTTATATGTCCTAACGTAAGGCAATCTAACATCTCGGATGTAATATTTTCCAACATTCCTTGCGTGTCGGCGCCTACTTCTCGGTGGGAACATTATGTACGGCTAAAACATTATATGTCCTAACCTAAGGCCACCTAACATCTCGGACGCAATATTTTACAACATTCCATTCGTGTCGGCACCTACTTGTCGGTGGGAACATTATGTACGGCTATAACGTTATATGTCTTAACCTAAGGCAAACCAACACCTCGGATGTAATATTTAACAACATTCGTGACGTGTCGACCACTACTTCTCGGTGGGAACATTATGTGCAGCTATAACGTAATATGTCCTAACCTAAGGCAACCTAACATCTCGGATGTAATATTTTACAACATTCCTTGCGTGTCGGCGCATACTGCTCCGTGAGAATATTATATACGTCTAGAACTTTGTATATCCTAACATAAGGCAACCTAACGTCTCGGATGTAATATTTTACAACATTCCTTGCGTGTCGGCGCCTACTTCTCGGTGGGAACATTATGTACGGCTAAAACATTATATGTCCTAACCTAAGGCCACCTAACATCTCGGACGCAATATTTTACAACATTCCATTCGTGTCGGCACCTACTTCTCGGTGGGAACATTGTGTACGTATATAACGTTATATGTTCTAACCTAATGCAACCTGATATCTCGGACACAATATTTAACAACATTCGTTACGTGTCGATCCCTACTCCTCGGTGGGAACATTATGTACGTCTATAACGTTATATGTCCTAACCTAAGGCAATGTAACATCTCGGATGTAATATTTTACAACATTCGTAGCGTGTCGGCGCCCACTTCTCGGTGGGTGCATTATATACGTCTATAATGCTGTATATCCTAACCTAAGGAAACCTAACACATCGTATGTAATATTTTACAACATTCGTGGCATGTCGGCCCCTACTTCTCGGTGGGAACATTATGTACGGCTATAACGTTATATGTCCTAACCTAAGGCAACCTAACACCTCGGATGTAATATTTGACAACATTTGTGGCGTGTCGGCCACTACTTCTCGGTGGGAACATTATGTGCAGCTATAACGTAATATGTCCTAACCTAAGGCAACCTAACATCTCGGATGTTATATTTTACAACATTCCTTGCGTGTCAGCGCATACTGCTCGGTGGGAACATTATGTACGTCTATAATGTTATATATCCTAACCTAAGGCAACCTAACATCTCGGATGTAATATTTTACAACATTCCTTGCGTGTCGGCCCCTACTTCTTGGTGGGAACATTATGTACGGCTGTAACGTTATATGTCCTATCCTACCGCAACCTAACATCTCGAATGTAATATTTTACAACATTCCTTGCGTGCCGGCACCTACTTTTCGGTGGGAACATTATGTACGGCTATAACGTTATATGTCCTAACCTAAGGCAAACTAACACCTCGGATGTAATATTTAACAACATTCGTGGCGTGTCGACCTCTACTTCTCGGTGGGAACATTATGTGCAGCTATAACGTAGTATGTCCTAACCTAAGGCTACCTAACATCTCGGATGTAATATTTTACAACATTCCTTGCGTGTCGGCGCATACTGCTCCGTGAGAATATTATATATGTCTAGAACTTTATGTATCCTAACATAAGGCAACCTAACGTCTCGGATGTAATATTTTACAACATTCCTTGCGTGTAGGCGCCTACTTCTCGGTGGGAAAATTATGTACGGCTAAAACATTATATGTCCTAACCTAAGGCCACCTAACATCTCGGACGCAATATTTTACAACATTCCATTCGTGTCGGCCCCTACTTCTTGGTGGGAACATTATGTACGTGTATAACGTTATATGTCCTAACCTAAGCAAACCTAACATTTCGGATGTAATATTTCACAACATTCGTCGCGTGTCGGCCTCCACTTCTCGGTGGGAACATTATGTACGTCTATAACGTTATGTGCCCTAACCTAAGGCAACCTAACACCTCGTATGTAATATTTTACAACATTCGTGGCGTGTAGGCCTCTACTTTTCGGTGGGAACATTATGCACGTCTATAACGTTATATGTCCTAACCTAAGGCAACCTAACACCTCGTATGTAATATTTTACAACATTCGTGGCGTGTCGGCACCTACTTTTCGGTGGGAACATTATGTGCAGCTATATCGTTATATATCCTAACCTAAGGCAACCTAACATCTCGGATGTAATATTTTACAACATTCCTTGCGTGTCGGCCCCTACTTCTTTGTGGGAACATTATGTACGTATGTAACGTTATATGTCCTAACCTAAGCAAACCTAACATCTCGGATGTAATATTTTACAACATGCCTTGCGTGTCGGCCCCTACTTCTTGGTGGGAACATTGTGTACGTATATAACGTTATATGTCCTACCCTAAGCAAACCTAACATCTCGGATGTAATATTTCACAACATTCGTGGCGTGTCGGCCTCTACTTCTCGGTGGGAACATTATATACGTCTATAACGTTATGTGCCCTAACCTAAGGCAACCTAACACCTCGTATGTAATATTTTACAACATTCGTGGCGTGTAGGCACCTGCTTCTCGGTGGGAACATTATGTACTTCTATAACGTTATATATCCTAACGTAAGGCAACCTAATATCTCGGATTTAATATTTTCCAACATTCCTTGCGTGTCGGCACCTACTTCTCGGTGGGAACATTATGTGCGTCTATAACGTTATATGTTCTACCCTAGGGCAACCTAACATCTCGTATGTAATATTTTACAACATTCCTTGCGTTTTGGCCCCTACTTCTTGGTGGGAACATTATGTACGTATATAACGTTATATGTCCTAACATAAGCAAACCTAACATCTCGGATGTAATGTTTCACAACATTCGTGGCGTGTCGGCCTCTACTTCTCGGTGGGAACATTATGTACGTCTATAACGTTATGTGCCCTAACCTAGGGCAACCTAACATCTCGGATGTAATATTTCACAACATTCGTGGCGTGTCGGCCTCTACTTCTCGGTGGCAACATTATGTACGTATATAACGTTATATGTCCTAACCTAAGCAAACCTAACATATCGGACGTAATATTTCACAACATTCGTGGCGTGTCGGCCTCTACTCCTCGGTGGGAACATTATGTACGTCTATAACGTTATGTGCCCTAACCTAAGGCAACCTAACACCTCGTATGTAATATTTTACAACATTCGTGGCGTGTAGGCCTCTACTTCTCGGTGGCAACATTATGTACGTATATAACGTTATATGTGCTAACCTAAGCAAACCTAACATCTCGGATGTAATATTTCACAACATTCGTGGCGTGTCGGCCTCTACTTCTCGGTGGGAACATTATGTACGTCTATAACGATATGTGCCCTAACCTAAGGCAACAAAACACCTCGAATGTAATATTTTACAACATTCGTGGCGTGTAGGCCTCTACTTCTCGGTGGGAACATTATGCACGTCTATAACGTTATATGTCCTAACCTAAGGCAACCTAACACCTCGTATGTAATATTTTACAACATTCGTGGCATGTCGGCCCCTACTTCTCGGTGGGAACATTATGTACTTCTATAACGTTACATATCCTAACGTAAGGCAACCTAGCATCTCGGATTTAATATTTTCCAACATTCCTTGCGTGTCGGCACCTACTTCTCGGGGGGAACATTATGTGCGTCTATAACGTTATATGTCCTAACGTAAGGCAACCTAACATCTCGGATGTAATATTTTCCAACATTCCTTGCGTGTCGGCACCTACTTCTCGGTGGGAACATTATGTACGGCTAACACATTATATGTCCTAACCTAAGGCCACCTAACATCTCGGACGCAATATTTTACAACATTCCATTCATGTCGGCACCTACTTCTCGGTTGGAACATTATGTACGCATATAACGTTATATGTCCTAACCTAATGCAACCTGATATCTCGGACACAATATTTAACAACATTCGTTACGTGTCGACCCCTACTCCTTGGTGGGAACATTATGTGCGTATATAACGTTATATGTCCTAACCTAATGCAACCTGATATCTCGGACACAATATTTAACAACATTCGTTACGTGTCGACCCCTACTCATCCGTGGGAACATTATGTACGTCTATAACGTTATATATCCTAACCTAAGGCAACCTAACATCTCGGATGTAATATTTTACAACATTCCTTGCGTGTCTGTCCCTACTTCTCGGTGGGAACATTATGTACTTCTATAACGTTATATATCCTAACGTATGGCAACCTAACATCTCGGATGTAATATTTTCCAACATTCCTTGCGTGTCGGCACATACTTCTCGGTGGGAACATTATATACGTCTATAACGTTATGTGCCCTAACCTAAGGCAACCTAACACCTCGTATGTAATATTTTACAACATTCGTGGCGTGTAGGCACCTGCTTCTCGGTGGGAACATTATGTACTTCTATAACGTTATATATCCTAACGTAAGGCAACCTAACATCTCGGATTTAATATTTTCCAACATTCCTTGCGTGTCGGCACCTACTTCTCGGTGGGAACATTATGTGCGTCTATAACGTTATATGTCCTAACCTAAGCAAACCTAACATCTCGGATGTAATATTTTACAACATGCCTTGCGTGTCGGCCCCTACTTCTTGGTGGGAACATTGTGTACGTATATAACGTTATATGTCCTACCCTAAGCAAACCTAACATCTCGGATGTAATATTTCACAACATTCGTGGCGTGTCGGCCTCTACTTCTCGGTGGGAACATTATGTACGTCTATAACGTTATGTGCCCTAACCTAGGGCAACCTAACATCTCGGATGTAATATTTCACAACATTCGTGGCGTGTCGGCCTCTACTTCTCGGTGGCAACATTATGTACGTATATAACGTTATATGTCCTAACCTAAGCAAACCTAACATCTCGGACGTAATATTTCACAACATTCGTGGCGTGTCGGCCTCTACTCCTCGGTGGGAACATTATGTACGTCTATAACGTTATGTGCCCTAACCTAAGGCAACCTAACACCTCGTATGTAATATTTTACAACATTCGTGGCGTGTAGGCCTCTACTTCTCGGTGGCAACATTATGTACGTATATAACGTTATATGTCCTAACCTAAGCAAACCTAACATCTCGGATGTAATATTTCACAACATTCGTGGCGTGTCGGCCTCTACTTCTCGGTGGGAACATTATGTACGTCTATAACGTTATGTGCCCTAACCTAAGGCAACAAAACACCTCGAATGTAATATTTTACAACATTCGTGGCGTGTAGGCCTCTACTTCTCGGTGGGAACATTATGTACGTATATAACGTTATATGTCCTAACCTAAGCAAACCTAACATCTCGGACGTAATATTTCACAACATTCGTGGCGTGTCGGCCTCTACTCCTCGGTGGGAACATTATGTACGTCTATAACGTTATGTGCCCTAACCTAAGGCAACCTAACACCTCGTATGTAATATTTTACAACATTCGTGGCGTGTAGGCCTCTACTTCTCGGTGGCAACATTATGTACGTATATAACGTTATATGTGCTAACCTAAGCAAACCTAACATCTCGGATGTAATATTTCACAACATTCGTGGCGTGTCGGCCTCTACTTCTCGGTGGGAACATTATGTACGTCTATAACGATATGTGCCCTAACCTAAGGCAACAAAACACCTCGAATGTAATATTTTACAACATTCGTGGCGTGTAGGCCTCTACTTCTCGGTGGGAACATTATGCACGTCTATAACGTTATATGTCCTAACCTAAGGCAACCTAACACCTCGTATGTAATATTTTACAACATTCGTGGCATGTCGGCCCCTACTTCTCGGTGGGAACATTATGTACTTCTATAACGTTACATATCCTAACGTAAGGCAACCTAACATCTCGGATTTAATATTTTCCAACATTCCTTGCGTGTCGGCACCTACTTCTCGGTGGGAACATTATGTGCGTCTATAACGTTATATGTCCTAACGTAAGGCAACCTAACATCTCGGATGTAATATTTTCCAACATTCCTTGCGTGTCGGCACCTACTTCTCGGTGGGAACATTATGTACGGCTAACACATTATATGTCCTAACCTAAGGCCACCTAACATCTCGGACGCAATATTTTACAACATTCCATTCATGTCGGCACCTACTTCTCGGTTGGAACATTATGTACGCATATAACGTTATATGTCCTAACCTAATGCAACCTGATATCTCGGACACAATATTTAACAACATTCGTTACGTGTCGACCCCTACTCCTTGGTGGGAACATTATGTGCGTATATAACGTTATATGTCCTAACCTAATGCAACCTGATATCTCGGACACAATATTTAACAACATTCGTTACGTGTCGACCCCTACTCATCCGTGGGAACATTATGTACGTCTATAACGTTATATATCCTAACCTAAGGCAACCTAACATCTCGGATGTAATATTTTACAACATTCCTTGCGTGTCTGTCCCTACTTCTCGGTGGGAACATTATGTACTTCTATAACGTTATATATCCTAACGTATGGCAACCTAACATCTCGGATGTAATATTTTCCAACATTCCTTGCGTGTCGGCACATACTTCTCGGTGGGAACATTATATACGTCTATAACGTTATGTGCCCTAACCTAAGGCAACCTAACACCTCGTATGTAATATTTTACAACATTCGTGGCGTGTAGGCACCTGCTTCTCGGTGGGAACATTATGTACTTCTATAACGTTATATATCCTAACGTAAGGCAACCTAACATCTCGGATTTAATATTTTCCAACATTCCTTGCGTGTCGGCACCTACTTCTCGGTGGGAACATTATGTGCGTCTATAACGTTATATGTCCTAACCTAAGCAAACCTAACATCTCGGATGTAATATTTTACAACATGCCTTGCGTGTCGGCCCCTACTTCTTGGTGGGAACATTGTGTACGTATATAACGTTATATGTCCTACCCTAAGCAAACCTAACATCTCGGATGTAATATTTCACAACATTCGTGGCGTGTCGGCCTCTACTTCTCGGTGGGAACATTATGTACGTCTATAACGTTATGTGCCCTAACCTAGGGCAACCTAACATCTCGGATGTAATATTTCACAACATTCGTGGCGTGTCGGCCTCTACTTCTCGGTGGCAACATTATGTACGTATATAACGTTATATGTCCTAACCTAAGCAAACCTAACATCTCGGACGTAATATTTCACAACATTCGTGGCGTGTCGGCCTCTACTCCTCGGTGGGAACATTATGTACGTCTATAACGTTATGTGCCCTAACCTAAGGCAACCTAACACCTCGTATGTAATATTTTACAACATTCGTGGCGTGTAGGCCTCTACTTCTCGGTGGCAACATTATGTACGTATATAACGTTATATGTCCTAACCTAAGCAAACCTAACATCTCGGATGTAATATTTCACAACATTCGTGGCGTGTCGGCCTCTACTTCTCGGTGGGAACATTATGTACGTCTATAACGTTATGTGCCCTAACCTAAGGCAACAAAACACCTCGAATGTAATATTTTACAACATTCGTGGCGTGTAGGCCTCTACTTCTCGGTGGGAACATTATGTACGTATATAACGTTATATGTCCTAACCTAAGCAAACCTAACATCTCGGACGTAATATTTCACAACATTCGTGGCGTGTCGGCCTCTACTCCTCGGTGGGAACATTATGTACGTCTATAACGTTATGTGCCCTAACCTAAGGCAACCTAACACCTCGTATGTAATATTTTACAACATTCGTGGCGTGTAGGCCTCTACTTCTCGGTGGCAACATTATGTACGTATATAACGTTATATGTCCTAACCTAAGCAAACCTAACATCTCGGATGTAATATTTCACAACATTCGTGGCGTGTCGGCCTCTACTTCTCGGTGGGAACATTATGTACGTCTATAACGATATGTGCCCTAACCTAAGGCAACAAAACACCTCGAATGTAATATTTTACAACATTCGTGGCGTGTAGGCCTCTACTTCTCGGTGGGAACATTATGCACGTCTATAACGTTATATGTCCTAACCTAAGGCAACCTAACACCTCGTATGTAATATTTTACAACATTCGTGGCATGTCGGCCCCTACTTCTCGGTGGGAACATTATGTACTTCTATAACGTTACATATCCTAACGTAAGGCAACCTAACATCTCGGATTTAATATTTTCCAACATTCCTTGCGTGTCGGCACCTACTTCTCGGTGGGAACATTATGTGCGTCTATAACGTTATATGTCCTAACGTAAGGCAACCTAACATCTCGGATGTAATATTTTCCAACATTCCTTGCGTGTCGGCACCTACTTCTCGGTGGGAACATTATGTACGGCTAACACATTATATGTCCTAACCTAAGGCCACCTAACATCTCGGACGCAATATTTTACAACATTCCATTCATGTCGGCACCTACTTCTCGGTTGGAACATTATGTACGCATATAACGTTATATGTCCTAACCTAATGCAACCTGATATCTCGGACACAATGTTTAACAACATTCGTTACGTGTCGACCCCTACTCCTTGGTGGGAACATTATGTGCGTATATAACGTTATATGTCCTAACCTAATGCAACCTGATATCTCGGACACAATATTTAACAACATTCGTTACGTGTCGATCCCTACTCATCCGTGGGAACATTATGTACGTCTATAACGTTATATATCCTAACCTAAGGCAACCTAACATCTCGGATGTAATATTTTACAACATTCCTTGCGTGTCTGTCCCTACTTCTCGGTGGGAACATTATGTACTTCTATAACGTTATATATCCTAACGTATGGCAACCTAACATCTCGGATGTAATATTTTCCAACATTCCTTGCGTGTCGGCACCTACTTCTCGGTGGGAACATTATATACGCCTATAACGTTATATATCCTATACTAGGGCAACCTAACATCTCGGACGTTATATTCCACAACATTCATGGCATGTCGGCCCCTACTTCTAGGTGGGAACATTATGTACGTCTAGAACGTTATATGTCCTAACCTAAGGCAACCTAACACCTCGTATGTAATATTTTACAAAATTCGTGGCGTGTCAGCACCTACTTTTCGGTGGGAACATTATGTGCAGCTATATCGTTATATATCCTAACCTAAGGCAACCTAACATCTCGGATGTAATATTTTACAACATTCCTTGCGTGTCGGCCCCTACTTCTTTGTGGGAACATTATGTACGTATGTAACGTTATATGTCCTAACCTAAGCAAACCTAACATCTCGGATGTAATATTTTACAACATTCCTTGCGTGTCGGCCCCTACTTCTTGGTGGGAACATTGTGTACGTATATAACGTTATATGTCCTACCCTAAGCAAACCTAACATCTCGGATGTAATATTTCACAACATTCGTGGCGTGTCGGCCTCTACTTCACGGTGGGAACATTATATACGTCTATAACGTTATGTGCCCTAACCTAAGGCAACCTAACACCTCGTATGTAATATTTTACAACATTCGTGGCGTGTAGGCACCTGCTTCTCGGTGGGAACATTATGTACTTCTATAACGTTATATATCCTAACGTAAGGCAACCTAACATCTCGGATTTAATATTTTCCAACATTCCTTGCGTGTCGGCACCTACTTCTCGGTGGGAACATTATGTGCGTCTATAACGTTATATGTTCTATCCTAGGGCAACCTAACATCTCGGATGTAATATTTTACAACATTCCTTGCGTGTCGGCCCCTACTTCTTGGTGGGAACATTATGTACGATTATAACGTTATATGTCCTAACATAAGCAAACCTAACATCTCGGATGTAATGTTTCACAACATTCGTGGCGTGTCGGCCTCTACTTCTCGGTGGGAACATTATGTACGTCTATAACGTTATGTGCCCTAACCTAGGGCAACCTAACGTCTCGGATGTAATATTTCACAACATTCGTGGCGTGTCGGCCTCTACTTCTCGGTGGCAACATTATGTACGTATATAACGTTATATGTCCTAACCTAAGCAAACCTAACATCTCGGACGTAATATTTCACAACATTCGTGGCGTGTCGCCCTCTACTTCTCGGTGGGAACATTATGTACGTCTATAACGTTGTGTGCCCTAACCTAAGGCAACCTAACACCTCGTATGTAATATTTTACAACATTCGTGGCGTGTAGGCCTCTACTTCTCGGTGGCAACATTATGTACGTATATAACGTTATATGTCCTAACCTAAGCAAACCTAACATCTCGGATGTAATATTTAACAACATTCGTGGCGTGTCGGCCACTACATCTCGGTGGGAACATTATGTGCAACTACAACGTTATATGTCCTAACCTAAGCAAACCTAACACCTCGGACGTAATATTTCACAACATTCGTGGCGTGTCGGCCTCTACTTCTCGGTGGGAACATTATATACGTCTATAACGTTATGTGCCCTAACCTAAGGCAACCTAACACCTCGTATGTAATATTTTACAACATTCGTGGCGTGTAGGCACCTACTTCTCGGTGGGAGCATTATGTACTTCTGTAACGTTATATATCCTAACGTAAGGCAACCTAACATCTCGGATTTAATATTTTCCAACATTCCTTGCGTGTCGGCACCTACTTCTCGGTGGGAACATTATCTGCGTCTATAACGTTATATGTTCTATCCTAGGGCAACCCAACATCTCGGATGTAATATTTTACAACATTCCTTGCGTGTCGGCCCCTACTTCTTGGTGGGAACATTATGTACGTGTATAACGTTATATGTCCTAACATATGCAAACCTAACATCTCGGTTGTAATGTTTCACAACATTCGTGGCGTGTCGGCCTCTACTTCTCGGTGGGAACATTATGTACGTCTATAACGTTATGTGCCCTAACCTAAGGCAACCTAACACCTCGTATGTAATATTTTACAACATTCCTTGCGTGTCGGCCCCTATTTCTTGGTGGGAACATTATGTACGTATATAACGTTATATGTCCTATCCTATGGCAACCTAACACCTCGTATGTAATATTTTACAACATTCGTGGCGTGTGGGCCTCTACTTCTCGGTGGGAACATTATGTACGTCTATAACGTTATGTGCCCTAACCTAAGGCAACCTAACACCTCGTATGTAATATTTTACAACATTCGTGGCGTGTAGGCCTCTACTTCTCGATGGCAACATTATGTACGTATATAACGTTATATGTCCTAACCTAAGCAAACCTAACATCTCGGATGTAATATTTCACAACATTCGTGTCGTGTCGGCCTCTACTTCTCGGTGGGAACATTATGTACGTCTATAACGATTTGTGCCCTAACCTAAGGCAACCTAACACCTCGTATGTAATATTTTACAACATTCGTGGCGTGTAGGCCTCTACTTCTCGGTGGGAACATTATGCACGTCTATAACGTTATATGTCCTATCCGAGGGCAACCTAACATCTCGGATGTAATATTTTACAACATTCCTTGCGTGTCGGCCACTACATCTCGGTGGGAACATTATGTGCAGCTACAACGTAATATGTCCTAACCTAAGGCAGCCTAACATCTCGGATGTAATATTTTACAACATTCCTTGCGTGTCGGCGCATACTGCTCCGTGGGAATATTATATACGTCTATAACCTTATATATACTAACCTAAGGCAACCTAACATCTCGGATGTAATATTTTACAACATTACTTGCGTGTCGGCTCCTACTTATCCGTCGGAACATTATACACTTCTATAACGTTATATATCCTAACCGAAGGCAACATAACATCTCGGACGTTATATTCTACAACATTCGTGGCGTGTCGGCCCCTACTTCTTGGTGGGAACATTATGTACGTATGTAACGTTATATGTCCTAACCTAAGCAAACCTAACATCTCGGATGTAATATTTCACAACATTCGTGGCGTGTCGGCCTCTACTTCTCGGTGGCAACATTATGTACGTATATAACGTTATATGTCCTAACCTAAGCAAACCTAACATCTCGGATGTAATATTTCACAACATTCGTGGCGTGTCGGCCTCTACTTCTCGGTGGGAACATTATGCACGTCTATAACGTTATATGTCCTAACCTAAGGCAACCTAACACCTCGTATGTAATATTTTACAACATTCGTGGCGTGTCGGCACCTACTTTTCGGTGGTAACATTATATACGTCTATAACGTTATATGTCCTATCCTAGGGCAACCTAACATCTCGGATGTAATATTTTACAACATTCCTTGCGTGTCGGCCCCTACTTCTCGGTGGGAACATTATGCACGTCTATAACGTTATATGTCCTATCCTAAGGCAACCTAACACCTCGTATGTAATATTTTACGATATTCGTGGCGTGTCGGCACCTACTTATCGGTGGTAACATTATATACGGCTATAACGTTATATGTTCTATCCTAGGGCAACCTAACATCTCGGATGTAATATTTTACAACATTCCTTTCGGGTGGGCCCCTACTCCTCGGTGGGAACATTATATACGGCTCATAACGTTATATGTCCTATCCTAGGGCAACCTAACATCTCGGATGTAATATTTCACAACATTCGTGTCGTGTCGGCCTCTACTTCTCGGTGGGAACATTATGTACGTCTATAACGATATGTGCCCTAACCTAAGGCAACCTAACACCTCGTATGTAATATTTTACAACATTCGTGGCGTGTAGGCCTCTACTTCTCGGTGGGAACATTATGTACGTTTACAACGTTATATATCCTAACGTAAGGCAACCTAACGTCTCGGATGTAATATTTTCCAATATTCCTTGCGTGTCGGCACCTACTTCTCGGTGGGAACATTATATACGTCTATAACGTTATATATCCTATCCTAGGGCAACCTAACATCTCGGACGTTATATTCTACAACATTCGTGGCGTGTCGGCCCCTACTTCTTGGTGGGAACATTATGTACGTATATAACGTTATATGTACTATCCTAAGCAAACCTAACATCTCGGATGTAATATTTCACATCATTCGTGGCGTGTCGGCCTCTACTTCTCGGTGGGAACAATATGTACGTCTAGAACGATATGTGCCCTAACCTAAGGCAACCTAACACCACGTATGTAATATTTTACAACATTCGTGGCGTGTAGGCCTCTACTTCTCGGTGGGAACATTATGCACGTCTATAACGTTATATGTCCTAACCTAAGGCAACCTAACACATCGTATGTAATATTTTACAACATTCGTGGCGTGTCGGCACCTACTTTTCGGTGGGAACATTATGTGCAGCTATATCGTTATATATCCTAACCTAAGGCAACCTAACATATCGTATGTAATATTTTACAACATTCGTGGCGTGTAGGCACCTACTTCTCGGTGGGAGCATTATGTGCAGCTATATCGTTATATATCCTAACCTAAGGCAACCTAACATCTCGGATGTAATATTTCACAACATTCCTTGCGTGTCGGCCCCTACTTCTTTGTGGGAACATTATGTACGTATGTAACGTTATATGTCCTAACCTAAGCAAACCTAACATCTCGGATGTAATATTTTACAACATTCCTTGCGTGTCGGCCCCTACTTCTTTGTGGGAACATTATGTACGTATGTAACGTTATATGTCCTAACCTAAGCAAACCTAACATCTCGGATGTAATATTTCACAACATTCGTGGCGTGTCGGCCTCTACTTCTCGGTGGCAACACTATGTACGTATATAACGTTATATGTCCTATCCTAAGGGAACCTAACATCTCGGATGTAATATTTTACAACATTCGTGGCGTGTCGGCATCTACTTCTCGGTGGCAACACTATGTACGTATATAACGTTATATGTCCTATCCTAAGGGAACCTAACATCTCGGATGTAATATTTTACAGCATTCCTTCCGCGTCGGCACCTACTTTTCGGTGGGAACATTATGTGCAGCTACAACGTAATATGTCCTAACCTAAGGCAGCCTAACATCTCGGATGTAATATTTTACAACATTCCTTGCGTGTCGGCGCATACTGCTCTGTGGGAACATTATGTACGTCTATAACGTTATATATTCTAACCTAAGGCAACCTAACATCTCGGATGTAATATTTTACAACATTCCTTGCGTGTCGGCCCCTACTTCTTGGTGGGAACATTATGTACGTATATAACGTTATATGTCCTAACCTAAGCAAACCTAACATCTCGGACGTAATATTTCACAACATTCGTGGCGTGTCGGCCTCTACTTCTCGGTGGGAACATTATGTACGTCTATAACGTTATGTGCCCTAACCTAAGGCAACCTAACACCTCGTATGTAATATTTTACAACATTCGTGGCGTGTAGGCCTCTACTTCTCGGTGGGAACATTATGTACGTCTATAACGTTATATATGATAACGTAAGGCAACCTAACATCTCGGATGTAATATTTTCCAACATTCCTTGCGTGTCGGCACCTACTTCTCGGTGGGAACATTATATACGTCTATAACGTTATATATCCTATCCTAGGGCAACCTAACATCTCGGACGTTATATTCTACAACATTCCTTGCGTGTCGGCCCCTACTTCTCGGTGGGAACATTATGTGCAGCTATATCGTTATATATCCTAACCTAAGGCAACCTAACATCACGGATGTAATATTTCACAACATTCCTTGCGTGTCGGCCCCTACTTCTTTGTGGGAACATTATGTACGTATGTAACGTTATATGTCCTAACCTAAGCAAACCTAACATCGCGGATGTAATATTTTACAACATTCCTTGCGTGTCGGCCCCTACTTCTTTGTGGGAACATTATGTACGTATGTAACGTTATATGTCCTAACCTAAGCAAACCTAACATCTCGGATGTAATATTTCACAACATTCGTGGCGTGTCGGCCTCTACTTCTCGGTGGCAACACTATGTACGTATATAACGTTATATGTCCTATCCTAAGGGAACCTAACATCTCGGATGTAATATTTTACAACATTCGTGGCGTGTCGGCATCTACTTCTCGGTGGCAACACTATGTACGTATATAACGTTATATGTCCTATCCTAAGGGAACCTAACATCTCGGATGTAATATTTTACAGCATTCCTTCCGCGTCGGCACCTACTTTTCGGTGGGAACATTATGTGCAGCTACAACGTAATATGTCCTAACCTAAGGCAGCCTAACATCTCGGATGTAATATTTTACAACATTCCTTGCGTGTCGGCGCATACTGCTCTGTGGGAACATTATGTACGTCTATAACGTTATATATTCTAACCTAAGGCAACCTAACATCTCGGATGTAATATTTTACAACATTCCTTGCGTGTCGGCCCCTACTTCTTGGTGGGAACATTATGTACGTATATAACGTTATATGTCCTAACCTAAGCAAACCTAACATCTCGGACGTAATATTTCACAACATTCGTGGCGTGTCGGCCTCTACTTCTCGGTGGGAACATTATGTACGTCTATAACGTTATGTGCCCTAACCTAAGGCAACCTAACACCTCGTATGTAATATTTTACAACATTCGTGGCGTGTAGGCCTCTACTTCTCGGTGGGAACATTATGTACGTCTATAACGTTATATATGATAACGTAAGGCAACCTAACATCTCGGATGTAATATTTTCCAACATTCCTTGCGTGTCGGCACCTACTTCTCGGTGGGAACATTATATACGTCTATAACGTTATATATCCTATCCTAGGGCAACCTAACATCTCGGACGTTATATTCTACAACATTCCTTGCGTGTCGGCCCCTACTTCTCGGTGGGAACATTATGTGCAGCTATATCGTTATATATCCTAACCTAAGGCAACCTAACATCACGGATGTAATATTTCACAACATTCCTTGCGTGTCGGCCCCTACTTCTTTGTGGGAACATTATGTACGTATGTAACGTTATATGTCCTAACCTAAGCAAACCTAACATCGCGGATGTAATATTTTACAACATTCCTTGCGTGTCGGCCCCTACTTCTTTGTGGGAACATTATGTACGTATGTAACGTTATATGTCCTAACCTAAGCAAACCTAACATCTCGGATGTAATATTTCACAACATTCGTGGCGTGTCGGCCTCTACTTCTCGGTGGGAACATTATGTACGTCTATAACGATATGTGCCCTAACCTAAGGCAACAAAACACCTCGTATGTAATATTTTACAACATTCCTTGCGTGTCGGCCCCTATTTCTTGGTGGGAACATTATGTACGTATATAACGTTATATGTCCTATCCTATGGCAACCTAACACCTCGTATGTAATATTTTACAACATTCGTGGCGTGTCGGCCTCTACTTCTCGGTGGCAACATTATGTACGTATATAACGTTATATGTCCTAACCTAAGCAAACCTAACATCTCGGATGTAATATTTCACAACATTCGTGGCGTGTCGGCCTCTACTTCTCGGTGGGAACATTATGCACGTCTATAACGTTATATGTCCTAACCTAAGGCAACCTAACACCTCGTATGTAATATTTTACAACATTCGTGGCGTGTCGCCACCTACTTTTCGGTGGTAACATTATATACGTCTATAACGTTATATGTCCTATCCTAGGGCAACCTAACATCTCGGATGTAATATTTTACAACATTCCTTGCGTGTCGGCCCCTACTTCTCGGTGGGAACATTATGCACGTCTATAACGTTATATGTCCTATCCTAAGGCAACCTAACACCTCGTATGTAATATTTTACGATATTCGTGGCGTGTCGGCACCTACTTATCGGTGGTAACATTATATACGGCTATAACGTTATATGTTCTATCCTAGGGCAACCTAACATCTCGGATGTAATATTTTACAACATTCCTTTCGGGTGGGCCCCTACTCCTCGGTGGGAACGTTATATACGGCTCATAACGTTATATGTCCTATCCTAGGGCAACCTAACATCTCGGATGTAATATTTCACAACATTCGTGTCGTGTCGGCCTCTACTTCTCGGTGGGAACATTATGTACGTCTATAACGATATGTGCCCTAACCTAAGGCAACCTAACACCTCGTATGTAATATTTTACAACATTCGTGGCGTGTAGGCCTCTACTTCTCGGTGGGAACATTATGTACGTTTACAACGTTATATATCCTAACGTAAGGCAACCTAACGTCTCGGATGTAATATTTTCCAATATTCCTTGCGTGTCGGCACCTACTTCTCGGTGGGAACATTATATACGTCTATAACGTTATATATCCTATCCTAGGGCAACCTAACATCTCGGACGTTATATTCTACAACATTCGTGGCGTGTCGGCCCCTACTTCTTGGTGGGAACATTATGTACGTATATAACGTTATATGTACTATCCTAAGCAAACCTAACATCTCGGATGTAATATTTCACATCATTCGTGGCGTGTCGGCCTCTACTTCTCGGTGGGAACAATATGTACGTCTAGAACGATATGTGCCCTAACCTAAGGCAACCTAACACCACGTATGTAATATTTTACAACATTCGTGGCGTGTAGGCCTCTACTTCTCGGTGGGAACATTATGCACGTCTATAACGTTATATGTCCTAACCTAAGGCAACCTAACACATCGTATGTAATATTTTACAACATTCGTGGCGTGTCGGCACCTACTTTTCGGTGGGAACATTATGTGCAGCTATATCGTTATATATCCTAACCTAAGGCAACCTAACATATCGTATGTAATATTTTACAACATTCGTGGCGTGTAGGCACCTACTTCTCGGTGGGAGCATTATGTGCAGCTATATCGTTATATATCCTAACCTAAGGCAACCTAACATCTCGGATGTAATATTTCACAACATTCCTTGCGTGTCGGCCCCTACTTCTTTGTGGGAACATTATGTACGTATGTAACGTTATATGTCCTAACCTAAGCAAACCTAACATCTCGGATGTAATATTTTACAACATTCCTTGCGTGTCGGCCCCTACTTCTTTGTGGGAACATTATGTACGTATGTAACGTTATATGTCCTAACCTAAGCAAACCTAACATCTCGGATGTAATATTTCACAACATTCGTGGCGTGTCGGCCTCTACTTCTCGGTGGCAACACTATGTACGTATATAACGTTATATGTCCTATCCTAAGGGAACCTAACATCTCGGATGTAATATTTTACAACATTCGTGGCGTGTCGGCATCTACTTCTCGGTGGCAACACTATGTACGTATATAACGTTATATGTCCTATCCTAAGGGAACCTAACATCTCGGATGTAATATTTTACAGCATTCCTTCCGCGTCGGCACCTACTTTTCGGTGGGAACATTATGTGCAGCTACAACGTAATATGTCCTAACCTAAGGCAGCCTAACATCTCGGATGTAATATTTTACAACATTCCTTGCGTGTCGGCCCCTACTTCTTGGTGGGAACATTATGTACGTATATAACGTTATATGTCCTAACCTAAGCAAACCTAACATCTCGGACGTAATATTTCACAACATTCGTGGCGTGTCGGCCTCTACTTCTCGGTGGGAACATTATGTACGTCTATAACGTTATGTGCCCTAACCTAAGGCAACCTAACACCTCGTATGTAATATTTTACAACATTCGTGGCGTGTAGGCCTCTACTTCTCGGTGGGAACATTATGTACGTCTATAACGTTATATATGATAACGTAAGGCAACCTAACATCTCGGATGTAATATTTTCCAACATTCCTTGCGTGTCGGCACCTACTTCTCGGTGGGAACATTATATACGTCTATAACGTTATATATCCTATCCTAGGGCAACCTAACATCTCGGACGTTATATTCTACAACATTCCTTGCGTGTCGGCCCCTACTTCTCGGTGGGAACATTATGTGCAGCTATATCGTTATATATCCTAACCTAAGGCAACCTAACATCACGGATGTAATATTTCACAACATTCCTTGCGTGTCGGCCCCTACTTCTTTGTGGGAACATTATGTACGTATGTAACGTTATATGTCCTAACCTAAGCAAACCTAACATCGCGGATGTAATATTTTACAACATTCCTTGCGTGTCGGCCCCTACTTCTTTGTGGGAACATTATGTACGTATGTAACGTTATATGTCCTAACCTAAGCAAACCTAACATCTCGGATGTAATATTTCACAACATTCGTGGCGTGTCGGCCTCTACTTCTCGGTGGGAACATTATGTACGTCTATAACGATATGTGCCCTAACCTAAGGCAACAAAACACCTCGAATGTAATATTTTACAACATTCGTGGCGTGTAGGCCTCTACTTCTCGGTGGGAACATTATGCACGTCTATAACGTTATATGTCCTAACCTAAGGCAACCTAACACCTCGTATGTAATATTTTACAACATTCGTGGCATGTCGGCCCCTACTTCTCGGTGGGAACATTATGTACTTCTATAACGTTACATATCCTAACGTAAGGCAACCTAACATCTCGGATTTAATATTTTCCAACATTCCTTGCGTGTCGGCACCTACTTCTCGGTGGGAACATTATGTACGGCTAACACATTATATGTCCTAACCTAAGGCCACCTAACATCTCGGACGCAATATTTTACAACATTCCATTCATGTCGGCACCTACTTCTCGGTTGGAACATTATGTACGCATATAACGTTATATGTCCTAACCTAATGCAACCTGATATCTCGGACACAATATTTAACAACATTCGTTACGTGTCGACCCCTACTCCTTGGTGGGAACATTATGTGCGTATATAACGTTATATGTCCTAACCTAATGCAACCTGATATCTCGGACACAATATTTAACAACATTCGTTACGTGTCGATCCCTACTCATCCGTGGGAACATTATGTACGTCTATAACGTTATATATCCTAACCTAAGGCAACCTAACATCTCGGATGTAATATTTTACAACATTCCTTGCGTGTCTGTCCCTACTTCTCGGTGGGAACATTATGTACTTCTATAACGTTATATATCCTAACGTATGGCAACCTAACATCTCGGATGTAATATTTTCCAACATTCCTTGCGTGTCGGCACCTACTTCTCGGTGGGAACATTATATACGCCTATAACGTTATATATCCTATACTAGGGCAACCTAACATCTCGGACGTTATATTCCACAACATTCATGGCATGTCGGCCCCTACTTCTAGGTGGGAACATTATGTACGTCTAGAACGTTATATGTCCTAACCTAAGGCAACCTAACACCTCGTATGTAATATTTTACAACATTCGTGGCGTGTCAGCACCTACTTTTCGGTGGGAACATTATGTGCAGCTATATCGTTATATGTCCTAACCTAAGGCAACCTAACATCTCGGATGTAATATTTTGCAACATTCCTTGCGTGTCGGCCCCTACTTCTTTGTGGGAACATTATGTACGTATGTAACGTTATATGTCCTAACCTAAGCAAACCTAACATCTCGGATGTAATATTTTACAACATGCCTTGCGTGTCGGCCCCTACTTCTTGGTGGGAACATTGTGTACGTATATAACGTTATATGTCCTACCCTAAGCAAACCTAACATCTCGGATGTAATATTTCACAACATTCGTGGCGTGTCGGCCTCTACTTCACGGTGGGAACATTATATACGTCTATAACGTTATGTGCCCTAACCTAAGGCAACCTAACACCTCGTATGTAATATTTTACAACATTCGTGGCGTGTAGGCACCTGCTTCTCGGTGGGAACATTATGTACTTCTATAACGTTATATATCCTAACGTAAGGCAACCTAACATCTCGGATTTAATATTTTCCAACATTCCTTGCGTGTCGGCACCTACTTCTCGGTGGGAACATTATGTGCGTCTATAACGTTATATGTTCTACCCTAGGGCAACCTAACATCTCGGATGTAATATTTTACAACATTCATGGCATGTCGGCCCCTACTTCTAGGTGGGAACATTATGTACGTCTAGAACGTTATATGTCCTAACCTAAGGCAACCTAACACCTCGTATGTAATATTTTACAACATTCGTGGCGTGTCAGCACCTACTTTTCGGTGGGAACATTATGTGCAGCTATATCGTTATATATCCTAACCTAAGGCAACCTAACATCACGGATGTAATATTTTACAACATTCCTTGCGTGTCGGCCCCTACTTCTTTGTGGGAACATTATGTACGTATGTAACGTTATATGTCCTAACCTAAGCAAACCTAACATCTCGGATGTAATATTTTAGAACATGCCTTGCGTGTCGGCCCCTACTTCTTGGTGGGAACATTGTGTACGTATATAACGTTATATGTCCTACCCTGAGCAAACCTAACATCTCGGATGTAATATTTCACAACATTCGTGGCGTGTCGGCCTCTACTTCTCGGTGGGAACATTATATACGTCTATAACGTTATGTGCCCTAACCTAAGGCAACCTAACACCTCGTATGTAATATTTTACAACATTCGTGGCGTGTAGGCACCTGCTTCTCGGTGGGAACATTATGTACTTCTATAACGTTATATATCCTAACGTAAGGCAACCTAACATCTCGGATTTAATATTTTCCAACATTCCTTGCGTGTCGGCACCTACTTCTCGGTGGGAACATTATGTGCGTCTATAACGTTATATGTTCTATCCTAGGGCAACCTAACATCTCGGATGTAATATTTTACAACATTCCTTGCGTGTCGGCCCCTACTTCTTGGTGGGAACATTATGTACGATTATAACGTTATATGTCCTAACATAAGCAAACCTAACATCTCGGATGTAATGTTTCACAACATTCGTGGCGTGTCGGCCTCTACTTCTCGGTGGGAACATTATGTACGTCTATAACGTTATGTGCCCTAACCTAGGGCAACCTAACATCTCGGACGTAATATTTCACAACATTCGTGGCGTGTCGCCCTCTACTTCTCGGTGGGAACATTATGTACGTCTATAACGTTGTGTGCCCTAACCTAAGGCAACCTAACACCTCGTATGTAATATTTTACAACATTCGTGGCGTGTAGGCCTCTACTTCTCGGTGGCAACATTATGTACGTATATAACGTTATATGTCCTAACCTAAGCAAACCTAACATCTCGGATGTAATATTTAACAACATTCGTGGCGTGTCGGCCACTACATCTCGGTGGGAACATTATGTGCAACTACAACGTTATATGTCCTAACCTAAGCAAACCTAACACCTCGGACGTAATATTTCACAACATTCGTGGCGTGTCGGCCTCTACTTCTCGGTGGGAACATTATATACGTCTATAACGTTATGTGCCCTAACCTAAGGCAACCTAACACCTCGTATGTAATATTTTACAACATTCGTGGCGTGTAGGCACCTACTTCTCGGTGGGAGCATTATGTACTTCTGTAACGTTATATATCCTAACGTAAGGCAACCTAACATCTCGGATTTAATATTTTCCAACATTCCTTGCGTGTAGGCACCTACTTCTCGGTGGGAACATTATGTGCGTCTATAACGTTATATGTTCTATCCTAGGGCAACCCAACATCTCGGATGTAATATTTTACAACATTCCTTGCGTGTCGGCCCCTACTTCTTGGTGGGAACATTATGTACGTGTATAACGTTATATGTCCTAACATAAGCAAACCTAACATCTCGGTTGTAATGTTTCACAACATTCGTGGCGTGTCGGCCTCTACTTCTCGGTGGGAACATTATGTACGTCTATAACGTTATGTGCCCTAACCTAAGGCAACCTAACACCTCGTATGTAATATTTTACAACATTCCTTGCGTGTCGGCCCCTATTTCTTGGTGGGAACATTATGTACGTATATAACGTTATATGTCCTATCCTATGGCAACCTAACACCTCGTATGTAATATTTTACAACATTCGTGGCGTGCGGGCCTCTACTTCTCGGTGGGAACATTATGTACGTCTATAACGTTATGTGCCCTAACCTAAGGCAACCTAACACCTCGTATGTAATATTTTACAACATTCGTGGCGTGTAGGCCTCTACTTCTCGATGGCAACATTATGTACGTATATAACGTTATATGTCCTAACCTAAGCAAACCTAACATCTCGGATGTAATATTTCACAACATTCGTGTCGTGTCGGCCTCTACTTCTCGGTGGGAACATTATGTACGTCTATAACGATTTGTGCCCTAACCTAAGGCAACCTAACACCTCGTATGTAATATTTTACAACATTCGTGGCGTGTAGGCCTCTACTTCTCGGTGGGAACATTATGCACGTCTATAACGTTATATGTCCTATCCTAGGGCAACCTAACATCTCGGATGTAATATTTTACAACATTCCTTGCGTGTCGGCCACTACATCTCGGTGGGAACATTATGTGCAGCTACAACGTAATATGTCCTAACCTAAGGCAGCCTAACATCTCGGATGTAATATTTTACAACATTCCTTGCGTTTCGGCGCATACTGCTCCGTGGGAATATTATATACGTCTATAACCTTATATATACTAACCTAAGGCAACCTAACATCTCGGAAGTAATATTTTACAACATTACTTGCGTGTCGGCTCCTACTTATCCGTCGGAACATTATACACTTCTATAACGTTATATATCCTAACCGAAGGCAACATAACATCTCGGACGTTATATTCTACAACATTCGTGGCGTGTCGGCCCCTACTTCTTGGTGGGAACATTATGTACGTATGTAACGTTATATGTCCTAACCTAAGCAAACCTAACGTCTCGGATGTAATATTTCACAACATTCGTGGCGTGTCGGCCTCTACTTCTCGGTGGCAACATTATGTACGTATATAACGTTATATGTCCTAACCTAAGCAAACCTAATATCTCGGATGTAATATTTCACAACATTCGTGGCGTGTCGGCCTCTACTTCTCGGTGGGAACATTATGCACGTCTATAACGTTATATGTCCTAACCTAAGGCAACCTAACACCTCGTATGTAATATTTTACAACATTCGTGGCGTGTCGGCACCTACTTTTCGGTGGTAACATTATATACGTCTATAACGTTATATGTCCTATCCTAGGGCAACCTAACATCTCGGATGTAATATTTTACAACATTCCTTGCGTGTCGGCCCCTACTTCTCGGTGGGAACATTATGCACGTCTATAACGTTATATGTCCTATCCTAAGGCAACCTAACACCTCGTATGTAATATTTTACAATATTCGTGGCGTGTCGGCACCTACTTATCGGTGGTAACATTATATACGGCTATAACGTTATATGTTCTATCCTAGGGCAACCTAACATCTCGGATGTAATATTTTACAACATTCCTTTCGGGTGGGCCCCTACTTCTCGGTGGGAACATTATATACGGCTCATAACGTTATATGTCCTATCCTAGGGCAACCTAACATCTCGGATGTAATATTTCACAACATTCGTGTCGTGTCGGCCTCTACTTCTCGGTGGGAACATTATGTACGTCTATAACGATATGTGCCCTAACCTAAGGCAACCTAACACCTCGTATGTAATATTTTACAACATTCGTGGCGTGTAGGCCTCTACTTCTCGGTGGGAACATTATGTACGTTTACAACGTTATATATCCTAACGTAAGGCAACCTAACATCTCGGATGTAATATTTTCCAATATTCCTTGCGTGTCGGCACCTACTTCTCGGTGGGAACATTATATACGTCTATAACGTTATATATCCTATCCTAGGGCAACCTAACATCTCGGACGTTATATTCTACAACATTCGTGGCGTGTCGGCCCCTACTTCTTGGTGGGAACATTATGTACGTATATAACGTTATATGTACTATCCTAAGCAAACCTAACATCTCGGATGTAATATTTCACATCATTCGTGGCGTGTCGGCCTCTACTTCTCGGTGGGAACAATATGTACGTCTAGAACGATATGTGCCCTAACCTAAGGCAACCTAACACCACGTATGTAATATTTTACAACATTCGTGGCGTGTAGGCCTCTACTTCTCGGTGGGAACATTATGCACGTCTATAACGTTATATGTCCTAACCTAAGGCAACCTAACACATCGTATGTAATATTTTACAACATTCGTGGCGTGTCGGCACCTACTTTTCGGTGGGAACATTATGTGCAGCTATATCGTTATATATCCTAACCTAAGGCAACCTAACATATCGTATGTAATATTTTACAACATTCGTGGCGTGTAGGCACCTACTTCTCGGTGGGAGCATTATGTGCAGCTATATCGTTATATATCCTAACCTAAGGCAACCTAACATCTCGGATGTAATATTTCACAACATTCCTTGCGTGTCGGCCCCTACTGCTTTGTGGGAACATTATGTACGTATGTAACGTTATATGTCCTAACCTAAGCAAACCTAACATCTCGGATGTAATATTTTACAACATGCCTTGCGTGTCGGCCCCTACTTCTTGGTGGGAACATTGTGTACGTATATAACGTTATATGTCCTACCCTAAGCAAACCTAACATCCCGGATGTAATATTTCACAACATTCGTGGCGTGTCGGCCTCTACTTCACGGTGGGAACATTATATACGTCTATAACGTTATGTGCCCTAACTTAAGGCAACCTAACACCTCGTATGTAATATTTTACAACATTCGTGGCGTGTAGGCACCTGCTTCTCGGTGGGAACATTATGTACTTCTATAACGTTATATATCCTAACGTAAGGCAACCTAACATCTCGGATTTAATATTTTCCAACATTCCTTGCGTGTCGGCACCTACTTCTCGGTGGGAACATTATGTGCGTCTATAACGTTATATGTTCTACCCTAGGGCAACCTAACATCTCGGATGTAATATATTACAACATTCATGGCATGTCGGCCCCTACTTCTAGGTGGGAACATTATGTACGTCTAGAACGTTATATGTCCTAACCTAAGGCAACCTAACACCTCGTATATAATATTTTACAACATTCGTGGCGTGTCAGCACCTACTTTTCGGTGGGAACATTATGTGCAGCTATATCGTTATATATCCTAACCTAAGGCAACCTAACATCACGGATGTAATATTTTACAACATTCCTTGCGTGTCGGCCCCTACTTCTTGGTGGGAACATTGTGTACGTATATAACGTTATATGTCCTACCCTAAGCAAACCTAACATCTCGGATGTAATATTTCACAACATTCGTGGCGTGTCGGCCTCTACTTCTCGGTGGGAACATTATATACGTCTATAACGTTATGTGCCCTAACCTAGGGCAACCTAACATCTCGGATGTAATATTTCACAACATTCGTGGCGTGTCGGCCTCTACTTCTCGGTGGCAACATTATGTACGTATATAACGTTATATGTCCTAACCTAAGCAAACCTAACATCTCGGACGTAATATTTCACAACATTCGTGGCGTGTCGCCCTCTACTTCTCGGTGGGAACATTATGTACGTCTATAACGTTGTGTGCCCTAACCTAAGGCAACCTAACACCTCGTATGTAATATTTTACAACATTCGTGGCGTGTAGGCCTCTACTTCTCGGTGGCAACATTATGTACGTATATAACGTTATATGTCCTAACCTAAGCAAACCTAACATCTCGGATGTAATATTTAACAACATTCGTGGCGTGTCGGCCACTACATCTCGGTGGGAACATTATGTGCAACTACAACGTTATATGTCCTAACCTAAGCAAACCTAACACCTCGGACGTAATATTTCACAACATTCGTGGCGTGTCGGCCTCTACTTCTCGGTGGGAACATTATATACTTCTATAACGTTATGTGCCCTAACCTAAGGCAACCTAACACCTCGTATGTAATATTTTACAACATTCGTGGCGTGTAGGCACCTACTTCTCGGTGGGAGCATTATGTACTTCTGTAACGTTATATATCCTAACGTAAGGCAACCTAACATCTCGGATTTAATATTTTCCAACATTCCTTGCGTGTAGGCACCTACTTCTCGGTGGGAACATTATGTGCGTCTATAACGTTATATGTTCTATCCTAGGGCAACCCAACATCTCGGATGTAATATTTTACAACATTCCTTGCGTGTCGGCCCCTACTTCTTGGTGGGAACATTATGTACGTGTATAACGTTATATGTCCTAACATAAGCAAACCTAACATCTCGGTTGTAATGTTTCACAACATTCGTGGCGTGTCGGCCTCTACTTCTCGGTGGGAACATTATGTACGTCTATAACGTTATGTGCCCTAACCTAAGGCAACCTAACACCTCGTATGTAATATTTTACAACATTCCTTGCGTGTCGGCCCCTATTTCTTGGTGGGAACATTATGTACGTATATAACGTTATATGTCCTATCCTATGGCAACCTAACACCTCGTATGTAATATTTCACAACATTCGTGGCGTGTCGGCCTCTACTTCTCGGTGGGAACATTATGTACGTCTATAACGTTATGTGCCCTAACCTAAGGCAACCTAACACCTCGTATGTAATATTTTACAACATTCGTGGCGTGTAGGCCTCTACTTCTCGGTGGGAACATTATGTACGTCTATAACGTTATATATCCTAACGTAAGGCAACCTAACATCTCGGATGTAATATTTTCCAACATTCCTTGCGTGTCGGCACCTACTTCTCGGTGGGAACATTATATACGTCTATAACGTTATATATCCTATCCTAGGGCAACCTAACATCTCGGACGTTATATTCTACAACATTCCTTGCGTGTCGGCCCCTACTTCTCGGTGGGAACATTATGTGCAGCTATATCGTTATATATCCTAACCTAAGGCAACCTAACATCACGGATGTAATATTTCACAACATTCCTTGCGTGTCGGCCCCTACTTCTTTGTGGGAACATTATGTACGTATGTAACGTTATATGTCCTAACCTAAGCAAACCTAACATCGCGGATGTAATATTTTACAACATTCCTTGCGTGTCGGCCCCTACTTCTTTGTGGGAACATTATGTACGTATGTAACGTTATATGTCCTAACCTAAGCAAACCTAACATCTCGGATGTAATATTTCACAACATTCGTGGCGTGTCGGCCTCTACTTCTCGGTGGGAACATTATGTACGTCTATAACGATATGTGCCCTAACCTAAGGCAACAAAACACCTCGAATGTAATATTTTACAACATTCGTGGCGTGTAGGCCTCTACTTCTCGGTGGGAACATTATGCACGTCTATAACGTTATATGTCCTAACCTAAGGCAACCTAACACCTCGTATGTAATATTTTACAACATTCGTGGCACGTCGGCCCCTACTTCTCGGTGGGAACATTATGTACTTCTATAACGTTACATATCCTAACGTAAGGCAACCTAACATCTCGGATTTAATATTTTCCAACATTCCTTGCGTGTCGGCACCTACTTCTCGGTGGGAACATTATGTACGGCTAACACATTATATGTCCTAACCTAAGGCCACCTAACATCTCGGACGCAATATTTTACAACATTCCATTCATGTCGGCACCTACTTCTCGGTTGGAACATTATGTACGCATATAACGTTATATGTCCTAACCTAATGCAACCTGATATCTCGGACACAATATTTAACAACATTCGTTACGTGTCGACCCCTACTCCTTGGTGGGAACATTATGTGCGTATATAACGTTATATGTCCTAACCTAATGCAACCTGATATCTCGGACACAATATTTAACAACATTCGTTACGTGTCGATCCCTACTCATCCGTGGGAACATTATGTACGTCTATAACGTTATATATCCTAACCTAAGGCAACCTAACATCTCGGATGTAATATTTTACAACATTCCTTGCGTGTCTGTCCCTACTTCTCGGTGGGAACATTATGTACTTCTATAACGTTATATATCCTAACGTATGGCAACCTAACATCTCGGATGTAATATTTTCCAACATTCCTTGCGTGTCGGCACCTACTTCTCGGTGGGAACATTATATACGCCTATAACGTTATATATCCTATACTAGGGCAACCTAACATCTCGGACGTTATATTCCACAACATTCATGGCATGTCGGCCCCTACTTCTAGGTGGGAACATTATGTACGTCTAGAACGTTATATGTCCTAACCTAAGGCAACCTAACACCTCGTATGTAATATTTTACAACATTCGTGGCGTGTCAGCACCTACTTTTCGGTGGGAACATTATGTGCAGCTATATCGTTATATATCCTAACCTAAGGCAACCTAACATCTCGGATGTAATATTTTGCAACATTCCTTGCGTGTCGGCCCCTACTTCTTTGTGGGAACATTATGTACGTATGTAACGTTATATGTCCTAACCTAAGCAAACCTAACATCTCGGATGTAATATTTTACAACATGCCTTGCGTGTCGGCCCCTACTTCTTGGTGGGAACATTGTGTACGTATATAACGTTATATGTCCTACCCTAAGCAAACCTAACATCCCGGATGTAATATTTCACAACATTCGTGGCGTGTCGGCCTCTACTTCACGGTGGGAACATTATATACGTCTATAACGTTATGTGCCCTAACTTAAGGCAACCTAACACCTCGTATGTAATATTTTACAACATTCGTGGCGTGTAGGCACCTGCTTCTCGGTGGGAACATTATGTACTTCTATAACGTTATATATCCTAACGTAAGGCAACCTAACATCTCGGATTTAATATTTTCCAACATTCCTTGCGTGTCGGCACCTACTTCTCGGTGGGAACATTATGTGCGTCTATAACGTTATATGTTCTACCCTAGGGCAACCTAACATCTCGGATGTAATATTTTACAACATTCATGGCATGTCGGCCCCTACTTCTAGGTGGGAACATTATGTACGTCTAGAACGTTATATGTCCTAACCTAAGGCAACCTAACACCTCGTATATAATATTTTACAACATTCGTGGCGTGTCAGCACCTACTTTTCGGTGGGAACATTATGTGCAGCTATATCGTTATATATCCTAACCTAAGGCAACCTAACATCACGGATGTAATATTTTACAACATTCCTTGCGTGTCGGCCCCTACTTCTTTGTGGGAACATTATGTACGTATGTAACGTTATATGTCCTAACCTAAGCAAACCTAACATCTCGGATGTAATATTTTAGAACATGCCTTGCGTGTCGGCCCCTACTTCTTGGTGGGAACATTGTGTACGTGTATAACGTTATATGTCCTACCCTAAGCAAACCTAACATCTCGGATGTAATATTTCACAACATTCGTGGCGTGTCGGCCTCTACTTCTCGGTGGGAACTTTATATACGTCTATAACGTTATGTGCCCTAACCTAGGGCAACCTAACATCTCGGATGTAATATTTCACAACATTCGTGGCGTGTCGGCCTCTACTTCTCGGTGGCAACATTATGTACGTATATAACGTTATATGTCCTAACCTAAGCAAACCTAACATCTCGGACGTAATATTTCACAACATTCGTGGCGTGTCGCCCTCTACTTCTCGGTGGGAACATTATGTACGTCTATAACGTTGTGTGCCCTAACCTAAGGCAACCTAACACCTCGTATGTAATATTTTACAACATTCGTGGCGTGTAGGCCTCTACTTCTCGGTGGCAACATTATGTACGTATATAACGTTATATGTCCTAACCTAAGCAAACCTAACATCTCGGATGTAATATTTAACAACATTCGTGGCGTGTCGGCCACTACATCTCGGTGGGAACATTATGTGCAACTACAACGTTATATGTCCTAACCTAAGCAAACCTAACACCTCGGACGTAATATTTCACAACATTCGTGGCGTGTCGGCCTCTACTTCTCGGTGGGAACATTATATACGTCTATAACGTTATGTGCCCTAACCTAAGGCAACCTAACACCTCGTATGTAATATTTTACAACATTCGTGGCGTGTAGGCACCTACTTCTCGGTGGGAGCATTATGTACTTCTGTAACGTTATATATCCTAACGTAAGGCAACCTAACATCTCGGATTTAATATTTTCCAACATTCCTTGCGTGTAGGCACCTACTTCTCGGTGGGAACATTATGTGCGTCTATAACGTTATATGTTCTATCCTAGGGCAACCCAACATCTCGGATGTAATATTTTACAACATTCCTTGCGTGTCGGCCCCTACTTCTTGGTGGGAACATTATGTACGTGTATAACGTTATATGTCCTAACATAAGCAAACCTAACATCTCGGTTGTAATGTTTCACAACATTCGTGGCGTGTCGGCCTCTACTTCTCGGTGGGAACATTATGTACGTCTATAACGTTATGTGCCCTAACCTAAGGCAACCTAACACCTCGTATGTAATATTTTACAACATTCCTTGCGTGTCGGCCCCTATTTCTTGGTGGGAACATTATGTACGTATATAACGTTATATGTCCTATCCTATGGCAACCTAACACCTCGTATGTAATATTTTACAACATTCGTGGCGTGCGGGCCTCTACTTCTCGGTGGGAACATTATGTACGTCTATAACGTTATGTGCCCTAACCTAAGGCAACCTAACACCTCGTATGTAATATTTTACAACATTCGTGGCGTGTAGGCCTCTACTTCTCGATGGCAACATTATGTACGTATATAACGTTATATGTCCTAACCTAAGCAAACCTAACATCTCGGATGTAATATTTCACAACATTCGTGTCGTGTCGGCCTCTACTTCTCGGTGGGAACATTATGTACGTCTATAACGATTTGTGCCCTAACCTAAGGCAACCTAACACCTCGTATGTAATATTTTACAACATTCGTGGCGTGTAGGCCTCTACTTCTCGGTGGGAACATTATGCACGTCTATAACGTTATATGTCCTATCCTAGGGCAACCTAACATCTCGGATGTAATATTTTACAACATTCCTTGCGTGTCGGCCACTACATCTCGGTGGGAACATTATGTGCAGCTACAACGTAATATGTCCTAACCTAAGGCAGCCTAACATCTCGGATGTAATATTTTACAACATTCCTTGCGTTTCGGCGCATACTGCTCCGTGGGAATATTATATACGTCTATAACCTTATATATACTAACCTAAGGCAACCTAACATCTCGGATGTAATATTTTACAACATTACTTGTGTGTCGGCTCCTACTTATCCGTCGGAACATTATACACTTCTATAACGTTATATATCCTAACCGAAGGCAACATAACATCTCGGACGTTATATTCTACAACATTCGTGGCGTGTCGGCCCCTACTTCTTGGTGGGAACATTATGTACGTATGTAACGTTATATGTCCTAACCTAAGCAAACCTAACATCTCGGATGTAATATTTCACAACATTCGTGGCGTGTCGGCCTCTACTTCTCGGTGGCAACATTATGTACGTATATAACGTTATATGTCCTAACCTAAGCAAACCTAACATCTCGGATGTAATATTTCACAACATTCGTGGCGTGTCGGCCTCTACTTCTCGGTGGGAACATTATGCACGTCTATAACGTTATATGTCCTAACCTAAGGCAACCTAACACCTCGTATGTAATATTTTACAACATTCGTGGCGTGTCGGCACCTACTTTTCGGTGGTAACATTATATACGTCTATAACGTTATATGTCCTATCCTAGGGCAACCTAACATCTCGGATGTAATATTTTACAACATTCCTTGCGTGTCGGCCTCTACTTCTCGGTGGGAACATTATGCACGTCTATAACGTTATATGTCCTATCCTAAGGCAACCTAACACCTCGTATGTAATATTTTACAATATTCGTGGCGTGTCGGCACCTACTTATCGGTGGTAACATTATATACGGCTATAACGTTATATGTTCTATCCTAGGGCAACCTAACATCTCGGATGTAATATTTTACAACATTCCTTTCGGGTGGGCCCCTACTTCTCGGTGGGAACATTATATACGGCTCATAACGTTATATGTCCTATCCTAGGGCAACCTAACATCTCGGATGTAATATTTCACAACATTCGTGTCGTGTCGGCCTCTACTTCTCGGTGGGAACATTATGTACGTCTATAACGATATGTGCCCTAACCTAAGGCAACCTAACACCTCGTATGTAATATTTTACAACATTCGTGGCGTGTAGGCCTCTACTTCTCGGTGGGAACATTATGTACGTTTACAACGTTATATATCCTAACGTAAGGCAACCTAACATCTCGGATGTAATATTTTCCAATATTCCTTGCGTGTCGGCACCTACTTCTCGGTGGGAACATTATATACGTCTATAACGTTATATATCCTATCCTAGGGCAACCTAACATCTCGGACGTTATATTCTACAACATTCGTGGCGTGTCGGCCCCTACTTCTTGGTGGGAACATTATGTACGTATATAACGTTATATGTACTATCCTAAGCAAACCTAACATCTCGGATGTAATATTTCACAACATTCGTGGCGTGTCGGCCTCTACTTCTCGGTGGGAACTTTATATACGTCTATAACGTTATGTGCCCTAACCTAGGGCAACCTAACATCTCGGATGTAATATTTCACAACATTCGTGGCGTGTCGGCCTCTACTTCTCGGTGGCAACATTATGTACGTATATAACGTTATATGTCCTAACCTAAGCAAACCTAACATCTCGGACGTAATATTTCACAACATTCGTGGCGTGTCGCCCTCTACTTCTCGGTGGGAACATTATGTACGTCTATAACGTTGTGTGCCCTAACCTAAGGCAACCTAACACCTCGTATGTAATATTTTACAACATTCGTGGCGTGTAGGCCTCTACTTCTCGGTGGCAACATTATGTACGTATATAACGTTATATGTCCTAACCTAAGCAAACCTAACATCTCGGATGTAATATTTAACAACATTCGTGGCGTGTCGGCCACTACATCTCGGTGGGAACATTATGTGCAACTACAACGTTATATGTCCTAACCTAAGCAAACCTAACACCTCGGACGTAATATTTCACAACATTCGTGGCGTGTCGGCCTCTACTTCTCGGTGGGAACATTATATACGTCTATAACGTTATGTGCCCTAACCTAAGGCAACCTAACACCTCGTATGTAATATTTTACAACATTCGTGGCGTGTAGGCACCTACTTCTCGGTGGGAGCATTATGTACTTCTGTAACGTTATATATCCTAACGTAAGGCAACCTAACATCTCGGATTTAATATTTTCCAACATTCCTTGCGTGTAGGCACCTACTTCTCGGTGGGAACATTATGTGCGTCTATAACGTTATATGTTCTATCCTAGGGCAACCCAACATCTCGGATGTAATATTTTACAACATTCCTTGCGTGTCGGCCCCTACTTCTTGGTGGGAACATTATGTACGTGTATAACGTTATATGTCCTAACATAAGCAAACCTAACATCTCGGTTGTAATGTTTCACAACATTCGTGGCGTGTCGGCCTCTACTTCTCGGTGGGAACATTATGTACGTCTATAACGTTATGTGCCCTAACCTAAGGCAACCTAACACCTCGTATGTAATATTTTACAACATTCCTTGCGTGTCGGCCCCTATTTCTTGGTGGGAACATTATGTACGTATATAACGTTATATGTCCTATCCTATGGCAACCTAACACCTCGTATGTAATATTTTACAACATTCGTGGCGTGCGGGCCTCTACTTCTCGGTGGGAACATTATGTACGTCTATAACGTTATGTGCCCTAACCTAAGGCAACCTAACACCTCGTATGTAATATTTTACAACATTCGTGGCGTGTAGGCCTCTACTTCTCGATGGCAACATTATGTACGTATATAACGTTATATGTCCTAACCTAAGCAAACCTAACATCTCGGATGTAATATTTCACAACATTCGTGTCGTGTCGGCCTCTACTTCTCGGTGGGAACATTATGTACGTCTATAACGATTTGTGCCCTAACCTAAGGCAACCTAACACCTCGTATGTAATATTTTACAACATTCGTGGCGTGTAGGCCTCTACTTCTCGGTGGGAACATTATGCACGTCTATAACGTTATATGTCCTATCCTAGGGCAACCTAACATCTCGGATGTAATATTTTACAACATTCCTTGCGTGTCGGCCACTACATCTCGGTGGGAACATTATGTGCAGCTACAACGTAATATGTCCTAACCTAAGGCAGCCTAACATCTCGGATGTAATATTTTACAACATTCCTTGCGTTTCGGCGCATACTGCTCCGTGGGAATATTATATACGTCTATAACCTTATATATACTAACCTAAGGCAACCTAACATCTCGGATGTAATATTTTACAACATTACTTGTGTGTCGGCTCCTACTTATCCGTCGGAACATTATACACTTCTATAACGTTATATATCCTAACCGAAGGCAACATAACATCTCGGACGTTATATTCTACAACATTCGTGGCGTGTCGGCCCCTACTTCTTGGTGGGAACATTATGTACGTATGTAACGTTATATGTCCTAACCTAAGCAAACCTAACATCTCGGATGTAATATTTCACAACATTCGTGGCGTGTCGGCCTCTACTTCTCGGTGGCAACATTATGTACGTATATAACGTTATATGTCCTAACCTAAGCAAACCTAACATCTCGGATGTAATATTTCACAACATTCGTGGCGTGTCGGCCTCTACTTCTCGGTGGGAACATTATGCACGTCTATAACGTTATATGTCCTAACCTAAGGCAACCTAACACCTCGTATGTAATATTTTACAACATTCGTGGCGTGTCGGCACCTACTTTTCGGTGGTAACATTATATACGTCTATAACGTTATATGTCCTATCCTAGGGCAACCTAACATCTCGGATGTAATATTTTACAACATTCCTTGCGTGTCGGCCCCTACTTCTCGGTGGGAACATTATGCACGTCTATAACGTTATATGTCCTATCCTAAGGCAACCTAACACCTCGTATGTAATATTTTACAATATTCGTGGCGTGTCGGCACCTACTTATCGGTGGTAACATTATATACGGCTATAACGTTATATGTTCTATCCTAGGGCAACCTAACATCTCGGATGTAATATTTTACAACATTCCTTTCGGGTGGGCCCCTACTTCTCGGTGGGAACATTATATACGGCTCATAACGTTATATGTCCTATCCTAGGGCAACCTAACATCTCGGATGTAATATTTCACAACATTCGTGTCGTGTCGGCCTCTACTTCTCGGTGGGAACATTATGTACGTCTATAACGATATGTGCCCTAACCTAAGGCAACCTAACACCTCGTATGTAATATTTTACAACATTCGTGGCGTGTAGGCCTCTACTTCTCGGTGGGAACATTATGTACGTTTACAACGTTATATATCCTAACGTAAGGCAACCTAACATCTCGGATGTAATATTTTCCAATATTCCTTGCGTGTCGGCACCTACTTCTCGGTGGGAACATTATATACGTCTATAACGTTATATATCCTATCCTAGGGCAACCTAACATCTCGGACGTTATATTCTACAACATTCGTGGCGTGTCGGCCCCTACTTCTTGGTGGGAACATTATGTACGTATATAACGTTATATGTACTATCCTAAGCAAACCTAACATCTCGGATGTAATATTTCACATCATTCGTGGCGTGTCGGCCTCTACTTCTCGGTGGGAACAATATGTACGTCTAGAACGATATGTGCCCTAACCTAAGGCAACCTAACACCACGTATGTAATATTTTACAACATTCGTGGCGTGTAGGCCTCTACTTCTCGGTGGGAACATTATGCACGTCTATAACGTTATATGTCCTAACCTAAGGCAACCTAACACATCGTATGTAATATTTTACAACATTCGTGGCGTGTCGGCACCTACTTTTCGGTGGGAACATTATGTGCAGCTATATCGTTATATATCCTAACCTAAGGCAACCTAACATATCGTATGTAATATTTTACAACATTCGTGGCGTGTCGGCACCTACTTTTCGGTGGTAACATTATATACGTCTATAACGTTATATGTCCTATCCTAGGGCAACCTAACATCTCGGATGTAATATTTTACAACATTCCTTGCGTGTCGGCCCCTACTTCTTGGTGGGAACATTATGTACGTATATAACGTTATATGTACTATCCTAAGCAAACCTAACATCTCGGATGTAATATTTCACATCATTCGTGGCGTGTCGGCCTCTACTTCTCGGTGGGAACAATATGTACGTCTAGAACGATATGTGCCCTAACCTAAGGCAACCTAACACCACGTATGTAATATTTTACAACATTCGTGGCGTGTAGGCCTCTACTTCTCGGTGGGAACATTATGCACGTCTATAACGTTATATGTCCTAACCTAAGGCAACCTAACACATCGTATGTAATATTTTACAACATTCGTGGCGTGTCGGCACCTACTTTTCGGTGGGAACATTATGTGCAGCTATATCGTTATATATCCTAACCTAAGGCAACCTAACATATCGTATGTAATATTTTACAACATTCGTGGCGTGTAGGCACCTACTTCTCGGTGGGAGCATTATGTGCAGCTATATCGTTATATATCCTAACCTAAGGCAACCTAACATCTCGGATGTAATATTTCACAACATTCCTTGCGTGTCGGCCCCTACTTCTTTGTGGGAACATTATGTACGTATGTAACGTTATATGTCCTAACCTAAGCAAACCTAACATCTCGGATGTAATATTTTACAACATTCCTTGCGTGTCGGCCCCTACTTCTTTGTGGGAACATTATGTACGTATGTAACGTTATATGTCCTAACCTAAGCAAACCTAACATCTCGGATGTAATATTTTACAACATTCGTGGCGTGTCGGCATCTACTTCTCGGTGGCAACACTATGTACGTATATAACGTTATATGTCCTATCCTAAGGGAACCTAACATCTCGGATGTAATATTTTACAGCATTCCTTGCGCGTCGGCACCTACTTTTCGGTGGGAACATTATGTGCAGCTACAACGTAATATGTCCTAACCTAAGGCAGCCTAACATCTCGGATGTAATATTTTACAACATTCCTTGCGTGTCGGCGCATACTGCTCTGTGGGAACATTATGTACGTCTATAACGTTATATATTCTAACCTAAGGCAACCTAACATCTCGGATGTAATATTTTACAACATTCCTTGCGTGTCGGCCCCTACTTCTTGGTGGGAACATTATGTACGTATATAACGTTATATGTCCTAACCTAAGCAAACCTAACATCTCGGACGTAATATTTCACAACATTCGTGGCGTGTCGGCCTCTACTTCTCGGTGGGAACATTATGTACGTCTATAACATTATGTGCCCTAACCTAAGGCAACCTAACACCTCGTATGTAATATTTTACAACATTCGTGGCGTGTAGGCCTCTACTTCTCGGTGGGAACATTATGTACGTCTATAACGTTATATATCCTAACGTAAGGCAACCTAACATCTCGGATGTAATATTTTCCAACATTCCTTGCGTGTCGGCACCTACTTCTCGGTGGGAACATTATATACGTCTATAACGTTATATATCCTATCCTAGGGCAACCTAACATCTCGGACGTTATATTCTACAACATTCCTTGCGTGTCGGCCCCTACTTCTCGGTGGGAACATTATGTGCAGCTATATCGTTATATATCCCAACCTAAGGCAACCTAACATCACGGATGTAATATTTCACAACATTCCTTGCGTGTCGGCCCCTACTTCTTTGTGGGAACATTATGTACGTATGTAACGTTATATGTCCTAACCTAAGCAAACCTAACATCGCGGATGTAATATTTTACAACATTCCTTGCGTGTCGGCCCCTACTTCTTTGTGGGAACATTATGTACGTATGTAACGTTATATGTCCTAACCTAAGCAAACCTAACATCTCGGATGTAATATTTCACAACATTCGTGGCGTGTCGGCCTCTACTTCTCGGTGGCAACACTATGTACGTATATAACGTTATATGTCCTATCCTAAGGGAACCTAACATCTCGGATGTAATATTTTACAACATTCGTGGCGTGTCGGGATCTACTTCCCGGTGGCAACACTATGTACGTATATCACGTTATATGTCCTATCCTAAGGGAACCTAACATCTCGGATGTAATATTTTACAGCATTCCTTGCGCGTCGGCACCTACTTTTCGGTGGTAACATTATATACGTCTATAACGTTATATGTCCTAACCTAAGGCAACCTAACATCTCGGATGTAATATTTTACAACATTCCTTGCGTGTTGGCCCCTACTTCTTTGTGGGAACATTATGTACGTATGTAACGTTATATGTCCTAACCTAAGCAAACCTAACATCTCGGATGTAATATTTCACAACATTCGTGGCGTGTCGGCCTCTACTTCTCGGTGGCAACATTATGTACGTATATAACGTTATATGTCCTAACCTAAGCAAACCTAACATCTCGGATGTAATATTTCGCAACATTTGTCGCGTGTCGGCCTCTACTTCTCGGTGGGAACATTATGTACGTCTATAACGATATGTGCCCTAACCTAAGGCAACCTAACACCTCGTATGTAATATTTTACAACATTCGTGGCGTGTAGGCCTCTACTTCTCGGTGGGAACATTATGCACGTCTATAACGTTATATGTCCTAACCTAAGGCAACCTAACAACTCGTATGTAATATTTTACAACATTTGTGGCGTGTCGGCACCTACTTTTCGGTGGTAACATTATATACGTCTATAACGTTATATGTCCTATCCTAGGGCAACCTAACTTCTCGGATGTAATATTTTACAACATTCCTTGCGTGTCGGCCCCTACTTCTCGGTGGGAACATTATGCACGTCTATAACGTTATATGTCCTATCCTAAGGCAACCTAACACCTGGTATGTAATATTTTACAATATTCGTGGCGTGTCGGCACCTACTTTTCGGTGGTAACATTATATACGGCTATAACGTTATATGTTCTATCCCAGGGCAACCTAACATCTCGGATGTAATACTTTACAACATTCCTTTCGTGTCGGCCCCTACTTCTCGGTGGGAACATTATGTACGGCTCATAACGTTATATGTCCTAACCTAAGGCAACCTAACACCTCGGATGTAATATTTAACAACATTCGTGGCGTGTCGGCCACTACATCTCGGTGGGAACATTATGTGCAGCTACAACGTAATATGTCCTAACCTAAGGCAGCCTAACATCTCGGATGTAATATTTTACAACATTCCTTGCGTGTCGGCGCATACTGCTCCGTGGGAATATTATATACGTCTATAACCTTATATATACTAACCTAAGGCAACCTAACATCTCGGATGTAATATTTTACAGCATTCCTTGCGCGTCGGCACCTACTTTTCGGTGGTAACATTATATATGTCTATAACGTTATATGTCCTAACTTAAGGCAACCTAACATCTCGGATGTAATATTTTACAACATTCCTTGCGTGTTGGCCCCTACTTCTTTGTGGGAACATTATGTACGTATGTAACGTTATATGTCCTAACCTAAGCAAACCTAACATCTCGGATGTAATATTTCACAACATTCGTGGCGTGTCGGCCTCTACTTCTCGGTGGCAACATTATGTACGTATATAACGTTATATGTCCTAACCTAAGCAAACCTAACATCTCGGACGTAATATTTTACAACATTCGTGGCGTGTCGGCATCTACGTCTCGGTGGCAACACTATGTACGTATATAACGTTATATGTCCTATCCTAAGGGAACCTAACATCTCGGATGTAATATTTTACAGCATTCCTTGCGCGTCGGCACCTACTTTTCGGTGGTAAGATTATATACGGCTATAACGTTATATGTTCTAACCTAAGGCAACCTAACATCTCGGATGTAATATTTTACAACATTCCTTGCGTGTTGGCCCCTACTTCTTTGTGGGAACATTATGTACGTATGTAACGTTATATGTCCTAACCTAAGCAAACCTAACATCTCGGATGTAATATTTCACAACATTTGTGGCGTGTCGGCCTCTACTTCTCGGTGGCAACATTATGTACGTATATAACGTTATATGTCCTAACCTAAGCAAACCTAACATCTCGGATGTAATATTTTACAATATTCGTGGCGTGTCGGCACCTACTTTTCGGTGGGAACATTATGTGCAGCTACAACGTAATATGTCCTAACCTAAGGCAGCCTAACATCTCGGATGTAATATTTTACAACATTCCTTGCGTGTCGGCCCCTACTTCTTGGTGGGAACATTATGTACGTATATAACGTTACATGTCCTAACCTAAGCAAACCTAACATCTCGGATGTAATATTTCACAACATTCGTGGCGAGTCGGCCTCTACTTCTCGGTGGGAACATTATGTACGTCTATAACGTTATGTGCCCTAACCTAAGGCAACCTAACACCTCGTATGCAATATTTTACAACATTCCTTGCGTGTCGGGGCCTACTTATCCGTGGGAACATTATATACTTCTATAACGTTATATATCCTAACCGAAGGCAACATAACATCTCGGACGTGATATTTTACAGCATTCCTTGCGTGTCGGCACCTACTTCTCGGTGGTAACATTATGTGCGTCTATAACGTTATATGTTCTATCCTATGGCAACCTAGCATCTCGGATGTAATATTTTACAACATTCCTTGCGTGTCGGCCCCTACTTCTTGGTGGCAACATTATGTACGTATATAACGTCATATGTCCTAACCTAAGCAAACCTAACATCTCGGACGTAATATTTCACACCATTCGTGACGTGTCGGCCTCTACTTCTCGGTGGGAACATTATGTACGTCTATAACGTTATGTGCCCTAACCTAAGGCAACCTAACACCTCGTATGTAATATTTTACAACATTCCTTGCGTGTCGGCACCTACTTCTCGGTGGGAACATTATATACGTCTATAACGTTATATATCCTATCCTAGGGCAACCTAACATCTCGGACGTTATATTCTACAACATTCCTTGCGTGTCGGCCCCTACTTCTCGGTGGGAACATTATGTGCAGCTATATCGTTATGTATCCTAACCTAAGGCAACCTAACATCTCGGATGTAATATTTCACAACATTCCTTGCGTGTCGGCCCCTACTTCTTTGTGGGAACATTATGTACGTATGTAACGTTATATGTCCTAACCTAAGCAAACCTAACATCGCGGATGTAATATTTTACAACATTCCTTGCGTGTCGGCCCCTACTTCTTTGTGGGAACATTATGTACGTATGTAACGTTATATGTCCTAACCTAAGCAAACCTAACATCTCGGATGTAATATTTCACAACATTCGTGGCGTGTCGGCCTCTACTTCTCGGTGGCAACACTATGTACGTATATAACGTTATATGTCCTATCCTAAGGGAACCTAACATCACGGATGTAATATTTTACAACATTCGTGGCGTGTCGGGATCTACTTCCCGGTGGCAACACTGTGTACGTATATCACCTTATATGTCCTATCCTAAGGGAACCTAACATCTCGGATGTAATATTTTACAGCATTCCTTGCGCGTCGGCACCTACTTTTCGGTGGTAACATTATATACGTCTATAACGTTATATGTCCTAACCTAAGGCAACCTAACATCTCGGATGTAATATTTTACAACATTCCTTGCGTGTTGGCCCCTACTTCTTTGTGGGAACATTATGTACGTATGTAACGTTATATGTCCTAACCTAAGCAAACCTAACATCTCGGATGTAATATTTCACAACATTCGTGGCGTGTCGGCCTCTACATCTCGGTGGCAACATTATGTACGTATATAACGTTATATGTCCTAACCTAAGCAAACCTAACATCTCGGATGTAATATTTCACAACATTCGTCGCGTGTCGGCCTCTACTTCTCGGTGGGAACATTATGTACGTCTATAACGATATGTGCCCTAACCTAAGGCAACCTAACACCTCGTATGTAATATTTTACAACATTCGTGGCGTGTAGGCCTCTACTTCTCGGTGGGAACATTATGCACGTCTATAACGTTATATGTCCTAACCTAAGGCAACCTAACAACTCGTATGTAATATTTTACAACATTCGTGGCGTGTCGGCACCTACTTTTCGGTGGTAACATTATATACGTCTATAACGTTATATGTCCTATCCTAGGGCAACCTAACATCTCGGATGTAATATTTTACAACATTCCTTGCGTGTCGGCCCCTACTTCTCGGTGGGAACATTATGCACGTCTATAACGTTATATGTCCTATCCTAAGGCAACCTAACACCTGGTATTGTAATATTTTACAATATTCGTGGCGTGTCGGCACCTACTTTTCGGTGGTAACATTATATACGGCTATAACGTTATATGTTCTATCCCAGGGCAACCTAACATCTCGCATGTAATATTTTACAACATTCCTTTCGTGTCGGCCCCTACTTCTCGGTGGGAACATTATATACGGCTCATAACGTTATATGTCCTAACCTAAGGCAACCTAACACCTCGGATGTAATATTTAACAACATTCGTGGCGTGTCGGCCACTACATCTCGGTGGGAACATTATGTACGTATATAACGTTATATGTCCTAACCTAAGCAAACCTAACATCTCGGACGTAATATTTCACAACATTCGTGGCGTGTCGGCCTCTACTTCTCGGTGGAAACATTATGTACGTCTATAACGATATGTGCCCTAACCTAAGGCAACCTAACACCTCGTATGTAATATTTTACAACATTCGTGGCGTGTAGGCCACTACTTCTCGGTGGGAACATTATGCACGTCTATAACGTTATATGTCCTAACCTAAGGCAACCTAACACCTCGTATGTAATATTTTACAACATTCGTGGCGTATAGGCACCTACTTCTCGGTGGGAACATTATGTACTTCTATAACGTTATATATCCTAACGTAAGGCAACCTAACATCTCGGATTTAATATTTTCCAACATTCCTTGCGTGTCGGCACCTACTTCTCGGTGGGAACATTATGTGCGTCTATAACGTTATATGTTCTATCCTAGGGCAACCTAACATGTCGGATGTAATATTTTACAACATTCCTTGCGTGTCGGCCCCTACTTCTTGGTGGGAACATTATGTACGTATATAACGTTATATGTCCTAACATAAGCAAACCTAACATCTCGGATGTAATGTTTCACAACATTCGTGGCGTGTCGGCCTCTACTTCTCGGTGGGAACATTATGTACGTCTATAACGTTATGTGCCCTAACCTAAGGCAACCTAACACCTCGTATGTAATATTTTACAACATTCCTTGCGTGTCGGCCCCTATTTCTTGGTGCGAACATTATGTACGTATATAACGTTATATGTCCTATCCTATGGCAACCTAACACCTCGTATGTAATATTTTACAACATTCGTGGCGTGTGGGCCTCTACTTCTCGGTGGGTACATTATGTACGTCTATAACGGTATATGTCCTAACCTAAGGCAACCTAACACCTCGTAAGTAATATTTTACAACATTCCTTGCGTGTCGGGGCCGACTTATCCGTGGGAACATGATATACTTCTATAACGTTATATATCCTAACCGAAGGCAACATAACATCTCGGATGTAATATTTTACAGCATTCCTTGCGCGTCGGCACCTACTTTTCTGTGGTAACATTATATACGTCTATAACGTTATATATCCTATCCTAGGGCAACCTAACATCTCGGACGTTATATTCTACAACATTCGTGGCGTGTCGGCCCCTACTTCTTGGTGGGAACATTATGTACGTATATAACGTTATATGTCCTATCCTAAGGGAACCTAACATCTCGGATGTAATATTTTACAGCATTCCTAGCGCGTCGGCACCTACTTTTCGGTGGTAAAATTATATACGTCTATAACGTTATATGTCCTAACCTAAGGCAACCTAACATCTCGGATGTAATATTTCACAACATTCCTTGCGTGTTGGCCCCTACTTCTTTGTGGGAACATTATGTACGTATGTAACGTTATATGTCCTCACCTAAGCAAACCTAACATCTCGGATGTAATATTTCACAACATTCGTGGCGTGTCGGCCTCTACTTCTCGGTGGCAACATTATGTACGTATATAACGTTATATGTCCTAACCTAAGGCAACCTAACACCTGGTATGTAATATTTTACAACATTCGTGGCGTGTCGGCACCTACTTTTCGGTGGTAACATTATATACGTCTATAACGTTATATGTCCTATCCTAGGGCAACCTAACATCTCGGATGTAATATTTTACAACATTCCTTGCGTGTCGGCCCCTACTTCTCGGTGGGAACATTATGCACGTCTATAACGTTATATGTCTTATCCTAAGGCAACCTAACACCTGGTATGTAATATTTTACAATATTCGTGGCGTGTCGGCACCTACTTTTCGGTGGTAACATTATATACGGCTATAACGTTATATGTTCTATCCCAGGGCAACCTAACATCTCGGATGTAATATTTTACAGCATTCCTTGCGCGTCGGCACCTACTTTTCGGTGGTAACATTATATACGGCTATAACGTTATATGTCCTAACCTAAGGCAACCTAACATCTCGGATGTAATATTTTACAACATTCCTTGCGTGTTGGCCCCTACTTCTTTGTGGGAACATTATGTACGTATGTAACGTTATATGTCCTAACCTAAGCAAACCTAACATCTCGGATGTAATATTTCACAACATTTGTGGCGTGTCGGCCTCTACTTCTCGGTGGCAACATTATGTACGTATATAACGTTATATGTCCTAACCTAAGCAAACCTAACATCTCGGATGTAATATTTTACAATATTCGTGGCGTGTCGGCACCTACTTTTCGGTGGGAACATTATGTGCAGCTACAACGTAATATGTCCTAACCTAAGGCAGCCTAACATCTCGGATGTAATATTTTACAACATTCCTTGCGTGTCGGCGCATACTGCTCTGTGGGAACATTATGTACGTCTATAACGTTATATATTCTAACCTAAGGCAACCTAACATCTCGGATGTAATATTTTACAACATTCCTTGCGTGTCGGCCCCTACTTCTTGGTGGGAACATTATGTACGTATATAACGTTACATGTCCTAACCTAAGCAAACCTAACATCTCGGATGTAATATTTCACAACATTCGTGGCGAGTCGGCCTCTACTTCTCGGTGGGAACATTATGTACGTCTATAACGTTATGTGCCCTAACCTAAGGCAACCTAACACCTCGTATGCAATATTTTACAACATTCCTTGCGTGTCGGGGCCTACTTATCCGTGGGAACATTATATACTTCTATAACGTTATATATCCTAACCGAAGGCAACATAACATCTCGGACGTGATATTTTACAGCATTCCTTGCGTGTCGGCACCTACTTCTCGGTGGTAACATTATGTGCGTCTATAACGTTATATGTTCTATCCTATGGCAACCTAACATCTCGGATGTAATATTTTACAACATTCCTTGCGTGTCGGCCCCTACTTCTTGGTGGCAACATTATGTACGTATATAACGTTATATGTCCCAACCTAAGCAAACCTAACATCTCGGACGTAATATTTCACAACATTCGTGGCGTGTCGGCCTCTACTTCTCGGTGGGAACATTATGTACGTCTATAACGTTATGTGCCCTAACCTAAGGGAACCTAACACCTCGTATGTAATATTTTACAACATTCGTGGCGTGTAGGCCTCTACTTCTCGGTGGGAACATTATGTACGTCTATAACGTTATATATCCTAACGTAAGGCAACCTAACATCTCGGATGTAATATTTTCCAACATTCCTTGCGTGTCGGCACCTACTTCTCGGTGGGAACATTATATACGTCTATAACGTTATATATCCTATCCTAGGGCAACCTAACATCTCGGACGTTATATTGTACAACATTCCTTGCGTGTCGGCCCCTACTTCTCGGTGGGAACATTATGTGCAGCTATATCGTTATATATCCTAACCTAAGGCAACCTAACATCTCGGAAGTAATATTTCACAACATTCCTTGCGTGTCGGCCCCTACTTCTTTGTGGGAACATTATGTACGTATGTAACGTTATATGTCCTAACCTAAGCAAACCTAACATCGCGGATGTAATATTTTACAACATTCCTTGCGCGTCGGCACCTACTTTTCTGTGGTAACATTATATACGTCTATAACGTTATATATCCTATCCTAGGGCAACCTAACATCTCGGACGTTATATTCTACAACATTCGTGGCGTGTCGGCCCCTACTTCTTGGTGGGAACATTATGTACGTATATAACGTTATATGTCCTATCCTAAGGGAACCTAACATCTCGGATGTAATATTTTACAGCATTCCTAGCGCGTCGGCACCTACTTTTCGGTGGTAAAATTATATACGTCTATAACGTTATATGTCCTAACCTAAGGCAACCTAACATCTCGGATGTAATATTTCACAACATTCCTTGCGTGTTGGCCCCTACTTCTTTGTGGGAACATTATGTACGTATGTAACGTTATATGTCCTAACCTAAGCAAACCTAACATCTCGGATGTAATATTTCACAACATTCGTGGCGTGTCGGCCTCTACATCTCGGTGGCAACATTATGTACGTATATAACGTTATATGTCCTAACCTAAGCAAACCTAACATCTCGGATGTAATATTTCACAACATTCGTCGCGTGTCGGCCTCTACTTCTCGGTGGGAACATTATGTACGTCTATAACGATATGTGCCCTAACCTAAGGGAACCTAACACCTCGTATGTAATATTTTACAACATTCGTGGCGTGTAGGCCTCTACTTCTCGGTGGGAACATTATGCACGTCTATAACGTTATATGTCCTAACCTAAGGCAACCTAACAACTCGTATGTAATATTTTACAACATTCGTGGCGTGTCGGCACCTACTTTTCGGTGGTAACATTATATACGTCTATAACGTTATATGTCCTATCCTAGGGCAACCTAACATCTCGGATGTAATATTTTACAACATTCCTTGCGTGTCGGCCCCTACTTCTCGGTGGGAACATTATGCACGTCTATAACGTTATATGTCCTATCCTAAGGCAACCTAACACCTGGTATTGTAATATTTTACAATATTCGTGGCGTGTCGGCACCTACTTTTCGGTGGTAACATTATATACGGCTATAACGTTATATGTTCTATCCCAGGGCAACCTAACATCTCGCATGTAATATTTTACAACATTCCTTTCGTGTCGGCCCCTACTTCTCGGTGGGAACATTATATACGGCTCATAACGTTATATGTCCTAACCTAAGGCAACCTAACACCTCGGATGTAATATTTAACAACATTCGTGGCGTGTCGGCCACTACATCTCGGTGGGAACATTATGTACGTATATAACGTTATATGTCCTAACCTAAGCAAACCTAACATCTCGGACGTAATATTTCACAACATTCGTGGCGTGTCGGCCTCTACTTCTCGGTGGGAACATTATGTACGTCTATAACGTTATGTGCCCTAACCTAAGGGAACCTAACACCTCGTATGTAATATTTTACAACATTCGTGGCGTGTAGGCCTCTACTTCTCGGTGGGAACATTATGTACGTCTATAACGTTATATATCCTAACGTAAGGCAACCTAACATCTCGGATGTAATATTTTCCAACATTCCTTGCGTGTCGGCACCTACTTCTCGGTGGGAACATTATATACGTCTATAACGTTATATATCCTATCCTAGGGCAACCTAACATCTCGGACGTTATATTGTACAACATTCCTTGCGTGTCGGCCCCTACTTCTCGGTGGGAACATTATGTGCAGCTATATCGTTATATATCCTAACCTAAGGCAACCTAACATCTCGGAAGTAATATTTCACAACATTCCTTGCGTGTCGGCCCCTACTTCTTTGTGGGAACATTATGTACGTATGTAACGTTATATGTCCTAACCTAAGCAAACCTAACATCGCGGATGTAATATTTTACAACATTCCTTGCGCGTCGGCACCTACTTTTCTGTGGTAACATTATATACGTCTATAACGTTATATATCCTATCCTAGGGCAACCTAACATCTCGGACGTTATATTCTACAACATTCGTGGCGTGTCGGCCCCTACTTCTTGGTGGGAACATTATGTACGTATATAACGTTATATGTCCTATCCTAAGGGAACCTAACATCTCGGATGTAATATTTTACAGCATTCCTAGCGCGTCGGCACCTACTTTTCGGTGGTAAAATTATATACGTCTATAACGTTATATGTCCTAACCTAAGGCAACCTAACATCTCGGATGTAATATTTCACAACATTCCTTGCGTGTTGGCCCCTACTTCTTTGTGGGAACATTATGTACGTATGTAACGTTATATGTCCTAACCTAAGCAAACCTAACATCTCGGATGTAATATTTCACAACATTCGTGGCGTGTCGGCCTCTACATCTCGGTGGCAACATTATGTACGTATATAACGTTATATGTCCTAACCTAAGCAAACCTAACATCTCGGATGTAATATTTCACAACATTCGTCGCGTGTCGGCCTCTACTTCTCGGTGGGAACATTATGTACGTCTATAACGATATGTGCCCTAACCTAAGGCAACCTAACACCTCGTATGTAATATTTTACAACATTCGTGGCGTGTAGGCCTCTACTTCTCGGTGGGAACATTATGCACGTCTATAACGTTATATGTCCTAACCTAAGGCAACCTAACAACTCGTATGTAATATTTTACAACATTCGTGGCGTGTCGGCACCTACTTTTCGGTGGTAACATTATATACGTCTATAACGTTATATGTCCTATCCTAGGGCAACCTAACATCTCGGATGTAATATTTTACAACATTCCTTGCGTGTCGGCCCCTACTTCTCGGTGGGAACATTATGCACGTCTATAACGTTATATGTCCTATCCTAAGGCAACCTAACACCTGGTATTGTAATATTTTACAATATTCGTGGCGTGTCGGCACCTACTTTTCGGTGGTAACATTATATACGGCTATAACGTTATATGTTCTATCCCAGGGCAACCTAACATCTCGCATGTAATATTTTACAACATTCCTTTCGTGTCGGCCCCTACTTCTCGGTGGGAACATTATATACGGCTCATAACGTTATATGTCCTAACCTAAGGCAACCTAACACCTCGGATGTAATATTTAACAACATTCGTGGCGTGTCGGCCACTACATCTCGGTGGGAACATTATGTACGTATATAACGTTATATGTCCTAACCTAAGCAAACCTAACATCTCGGACGTAATATTTCACAACATTCGTGGCGTGTCGGCCTCTACTTCTCGGTGGAAACATTATGTACGTCTATAACGATATGTGCCCTAACCTAAGGCAACCTAACACCTCGTATGTAATATTTTACAACATTCGTGGCGTGTAGGCCACTACTTCTCGGTGGGAACATTATGCACGTCTATAACGTTATATGTCCTAACCTAAGGCAACCTAACACCTCGTATGTAATATTTTACAACATTCGTGGCGTATAGGCACCTACTTCTCGGTGGGAACATTATGTACTTCTATAACGTTATATATCCTAACGTAAGGCAACCTAACATCTCGGATTTAATATTTTCCAACATTCCTTGCGTGTCGGCACCTACTTCTCGGTGGGAACATTATGTGCGTCTATAACGTTATATGTTCTATCCTAGGGCAACCTAACATGTCGGATGTAATATTTTACAACATTCCTTGCGTGTCGGCCCCTACTTCTTGGTGGGAACATTATGTACGTATATAACGTTATATGTCCTAACATAAGCAAACCTAACATCTCGGATGTAATGTTTCACAACATTCGTGGCGTGTCGGCCTCTACTTCTCGGTGGGAACATTATGTACGTCTATAACGTTATGTGCCCTAACCTAAGGCAACCTAACACCTCGTATGTAATATTTTACAACATTCCTTGCGTGTCGGCCCCTATTTGTTGGTGCGAACATTATGTACGTATATAACGTTATATGTCCTATCCTATGGCAACCTAACACCTCGTATGTAATATTTTACAACATTCGTGGCGTGTGGGCCTCTACTTCTCGGTGGGTACATTATGTACGTCTATAACGGTATATGTCCTAACCTAAGGCAACCTAACACCTCGTAAGTAATATTTTACAACATTCCTTGCGTGTCGGGGCCGACTTATCCGTGGGAACATGATATACTTCTATAACGTTATATATCCTAACCGAAGGCAACATAACATCTCGGATGTAATATTTTACAGCATTCCTTGCGCGTCGGCACCTACTTTTCTGTGGTAACATTATATACGTCTATAACGTTATATATCCTATCCTAGGGCAACCTAACATCTCGGACGTTATATTCTACAACATTCGTGGCGTGTCGGCCCCTACTTCTTGGTGGGAACATTATGTACGTATATAACGTTATATGTCCTATCCTAAGGGAACCTAACATCTCGGATGTAATATTTTACAGCATTCCTAGCGCGTCGGCACCTACTTTTCGGTGGTAAAATTATATACGTCTATAACGTTATATGTCCTAACCTAAGGCAACCTAACATCTCGGATGTAATATTTCACAACATTCCTTGCGTGTTGGCCCCTACTTCTTTGTGGGAACATTATGTACGTATGTAACGTTATATGTCCTCACCTAAGCAAACCTAACATCTCGGATGTAATATTTCACAACATTCGTGGCGTGTCGGCCTCTACTTCTCGGTGGCAACATTATGTACGTATATAACGTTATATGTCCTAACCTAAGGCAACCTAACACCTGGTATGTAATATTTTACAACATTCGTGGCGTGTCGGCACCTACTTTTCGGTGGTAACATTATATACGTCTATAACGTTATATGTCCTATCCTAGGGCAACCTAACATCTCGGATGTAATATTTTACAACATTCCTTGCGTGTCGGCCCCTACTTCTCGGTGGGAACATTATGCACGTCTATAACGTTATATGTCTTATCCTAAGGCAACCTAACACCTGGTATGTAATATTTTACAATATTCGTGGCGTGTCGGCACCTACTTTTCGGTGGTAACATTATATACGGCTATAACGTTATATGTTCTATCCCAGGGCAACCTAACATCTCGGATGTAATATTTTACAGCATTCCTTGCGCGTCGGCACCTACTTTTCGGTGGTAACATTATATACGGCTATAACGTTATATGTCCTAACCTAAGGCAACCTAACATCTCGGATGTAATATTTTACAACATTCCTTGCGTGTTGGCCCCTACTTCTTTGTGGGAACATTATGTACGTATGTAACGTTATATGTCCTAACCTAAGCAAACCTAACATCTCGGATGTAATATTTCACAACATTTGTGGCGTGTCGGCCTCTACTTCTCGGTGGCAACATTATGTACGTATATAACGTTATATGTCCTAACCTAAGCAAACCTAACATCTCGGATGTAATATTTTACAATATTCGTGGCGTGTCGGCACCTACTTTTCGGTGGGAACATTATGTGCAGCTACAACGTAATATGTCCTAACCTAAGGCAGCCTAACATCTCGGATGTAATATTTTACAACATTCCTTGCGTGTCGGCGCATACTGCTCTGTGGGAACATTATGTACGTCTATAACGTTATATATTCTAACCTAAGGCAACCTAACATCTCGGATGTAATATTTTACAACATTCCTTGCGTGTCGGCCCCTACTTCTTGGTGGGAACATTATGTACGTATATAACGTTACATGTCCTAACCTAAGCAAACCTAACATCTCGGATGTAATATTTCACAACATTCGTGGCGAGTCGGCCTCTACTTCTCGGTGGGAACATTATGTACGTCTATAACGTTATGTGCCCTAACCTAAGGCAACCTAACACCTCGTATGCAATATTTTACAACATTCCTTGCGTGTCGGGGCCTACTTATCCGTGGGAACATTATATACTTCTATAACGTTATATATCCTAACCGAAGGCAACATAACATCTCGGACGTGATATTTTACAGCATTCCTTGCGTGTCGGCACCTACTTCTCGGTGGTAACATTATGTGCGTCTATAACGTTATATGTTCTATCCTATGGCAACCTAACATCTCGGATGTAATATTTTACAACATTCCTTGCGTGTCGGCCCCTACTTCTTGGTGGCAACATTATGTACGTATATAACGTTATATGTCCCAACCTAAGCAAACCTAACATCTCGGACGTAATATTTCACAACATTCGTGGCGTGTCGGCCTCTACTTCTCGGTGGGAACATTATGTACGTCTATAACGTTATGTGCCCTAACCTAAGGGAACCTAACACCTCGTATGTAATATTTTACAACATTCGTGGCGTGTAGGCCTCTACTTCTCGGTGGGAACATTATGTACGTCTATAACGTTATATATCCTAACGTAAGGCAACCTAACATCTCGGATGTAATATTTTCCAACATTCCTTGCGTGTCGGCACCTACTTCTCGGTGGGAACATTATATACGTCTATAACGTTATATATCCTATCCTAGGGCAACCTAACATCTCGGACGTTATATTGTACAACATTCCTTGCGTGTCGGCCCCTACTTCTCGGTGGGAACATTATGTGCAGCTATATCGTTATATATCCTAACCTAAGGCAACCTAACATCTCGGAAGTAATATTTCACAACATTCCTTGCGTGTCGGCCCCTACTTCTTTGTGGGAACATTATGTACGTATGTAACGTTATATGTCCTAACCTAAGCAAACCTAACATCGCGGATGTAATATTTTACAACATTCCTTGCGTGTCGGCCCCTACTTCTTTGTGGGAACATTATGTACGTATGTAACGTTATATGTCCTAACCTAAGCAAACCTAACATCTCGGATGTAATATTTCACAACATTCGTGGCGTGTCGGCCTCTACTTCTCGGTGGCAACACTATGTACGTATATAACGTTATATGTCCTATCCTAAGGGAACCTAACATCTCGGATGTAATATTTTACAACATTCGTGGCGTGTCGGGATCTACTTCCCGGTGGCAACACTATGTACGTATATCACGTTATATGTCCTATCCTAAGGGAACCTAACATCTCGGATGTAATATTTTACAGCATTCCTTGCGCGTCGGCACCTACTTTTCGGTGGTAACATTATATACGTCTATAACGTTATATGTCCTAACCTAAGGCAACCTAACATCTCGGATGTAATATTTTACAACATTCCTTGCGTGTTGGCCCCTACTTCTTTGTGGGAACATTATGTACGTATGTAACGTTATATGTCCTAACCTAAGCAAACCTAACATCTCGGATGTAATATTTCACAACATTCGTCGCGTGTCGGCCTCTACTTCTCGGTGGGAACATTATGTACGTCTATAACGATATGTGCCCTAACCTAAGGCAACCTAACACCTCGTATGTAATATTTTACAACATTCGTGGCGTGTAGGCCTCCACTTCTCGGTGGGAACATTATGCACGTCTATAACGTTATATGTCCTAACCTAAGGCAACCTAACAACTCGTATGTAATATTTTACAACATTCGTGGCGTGTCGGCACCTACTTTTCGGTGGTAACATTATATACGTCTATAACGTTATATGTCCTATCCTAGGGCAACCTAACATCTCGGATGTAATATTTTACAACATTCCTTGCGTGTCGGCCCCTACTTCTCGGTGGGAACATTATGCACGTCTATAACGTTATATGTCCTATGCTAAGGCAACCTAACACCTGGTATGTAATATTTTACAATATTCGTGGCGTGTCGGCACCTACTTTTCGGTGGTAACATTATATACGGCTATAACGTTATATGTTCTATCCCAGGGCAACCTAACATCTCGGAAGTAATATTTTACAACATTCCTTTCGTGTCGGCCCCTACTTCTCGGTGGGAACATTATATACGGCTCATAACGTTATATGTCCTAACCTAAGGCAACCTAACACCTCGGATGTAATATTTAACAACATTCGTGGCGTGTCGGCCACTACATCTCGGTGGGAACATTATGTGCAGCTACAACGTAATATGTCCTAACCTAAGGCAGCCTAACATCTCGGATGTAATATTTTACAACATTCCTTGCGTGTCGGCGCATACTGCTCCGTGGGAATATTATATACGTCTATAACCTTATATATACTAACCTAAGGCAACCTAACATCTCGGATGTAATATTTTACAGCATTCCTTGCGCGTCGGCACCTACTTTTCGGTGGTAACATTATATACGTCTATAACGTTATATGTCCTAACCTAAGGCAACCTAACATCTCGGATGTAATATTTTACAACATTCCTTGCGTGTTGGCCCCTACTTCTTTGTGGGAACATTATGTACGTATGTAACGTTATATGTCCTAACCTAAGCAAACCTAACATCTCGGATGTAATATTTCACAACATTCGTGGCGTGTCGGCCTCTACTTCTCGGTGGCAACATTATGTACGTATATAACGTTATATGTCCTAACCTAAGCAAACCTAACATCTCGGACGTAATATTTCACAACATTCGTGGCGTGTCGGCCTCTACTTCTCGGTGGGAACATTATGTACGTCTATAACGATATGTGCCCTAACCTAAGGCAACCTAACACCTCGTATGTAATATTTTACAACATTCGTGGCGTGTAGGCCACTACTTCTCGGTGGGAACATTATGCACGTCTATAACGTAATATGTCCTAACCTAAGGCAGCCTAACATCTCGGATGTAATATTTTACAACATTCCTTGCGTGTCGGCCCCTACTTCTTGGTGGCAACATTATGTACGTATATAACGTTATATGTCCTAACCTAAGCAAACCTAACATCTCGGACGTAATATTTCACAACATTCGTGACGTGTCGGCCTCTACTTCTCGGTGGGAACATTATGTACGTCTATAACGTTATGTGCCCTAACCTAAGGCAACCTAACACCTCGTATGTAATATTTTACAACATTCGTGGCGTGTAGGCCTCTACTTCTCGGTGGGAACATTATGTACGTCTATAACGTTATATATCCTAACGTAAGGCAACCTAACATCTCGGATGTAATATTTTCCAACATTCCTTGCGTGTCGGCACCTACTTCTCGGTGGGAACATTATATACGTCTATAACGTTATATATCCTATCCTAGGGCAACCTAACATCTCGGACGTTATATTCTACAACATTCGTGGCGTGTCGGCCCCTACTTCTTGGTGGGAACATTATGTACGTATATAACGTTATATGTCCTATCCTAAGGGAACCTAACATCTCGGATGTAATATTTTACAGCATTCCTAGCGCGTCGGCACCTACTTTTCGGTGGTAAAATTATATACGTCTATAACGTTATATGTCCTAACCTAAGGCAACCTAACATCTCGGATGTAATATTTCACAACATTCCTTGCGTGTTGGCCCCTACTTCTTTGTGGGAACATTATGTACGTATGTAACGTTATATGTCCTCACCTAAGCAAACCTAACATCTCGGATGTAATATTTCACAACATTCGTGGCGTGTCGGCCTCTACTTCTCGGTGGCAACATTATGTACGTATATAACGTTATATGTCCTAACCTAAGGCAACCCAACACCTGGTATGTAATATTTTACAACATTCGTGGCGTGTCAGCACCTACTTTTCGGTGGTAACATTATATACGTCTATAACGTTATATGTCCTATCCTAGGGCAACCTAACATCTCGGATGTAATATTTTACAACATTCCTTGCGTGTCGGCCCCTACTTCTCGGTGGGAACATTATGCACGTCTATAACGTTATATGTCCTATCCTAAGGCAACCTAACACCTGGTATGTAATATTTTACAATATTCGTGGCGTGTCGGCACCTACTTTTCGGTGGTAACATTATATACGGCTATAACGTTATATGTTCTATCCCAGGGCAACCTAACATCTCGGATGTAATATTTTACAGCATTCCTTGCGCGTCGGCACCTACTTTTCGGTGGTAACATTATATACGGCTATAACGTTATATGTCCTAACCTAAGGCAACCTAACATCTCGGATGTAATATTTTACAACATTCCTTGCGTGTTGGCCCCTACTTCTTTGTGGGAACATTATGTACGTATGTAACGTTATATGTCCTAACCTAAGCAAACCTAACATCTCGGATGTAATATTTCACAACATTCGTGGCGTGTCGGCCTCTACTTCTCGGTGGCAACATTATGTACGTATATAACGTTATATGTCCTAACCTAAGCAAACCTAACATCTCGGATGTAATATTTTACAATATTCGTGGCGTGTCGGCACCTACTTTTCGGTGGGAACATTATGTGCAGCTACAACGTAATATGTCCTAACCTAAGGCAGCCTAACATCTCGGATGTAATATTTTACAACATTCCTTGCGTGTCGGCGCATACTGCTCTGTGGGAACATTATGTACGTCTATAACATTATATATTTTAACCTAAGGCAACCTAACATCTCGGATGTAATATTTTACAACATTCCTTGCGTGTCGGCCCCTACTTCTTGGTGGCAACATTATGTACGTATATAACGTTATATGTCCTAACCTAAGCAAACCTAACATCTCGGACGTAATATTTCACAACATTCGTGGCGTGTCGGCCTCTACTTCTCGGTGGGAACATTATGTACGTCTATAACGTTATGTGCCCTAACCTAAGGCAACCTAACACCTCGTATGCAATATTTTACAACATTCCTTGCGTGTCGGGGCCTACTTATCCGTGGGAACATTATATACTTCTATAACGTTATATATCCTAACCGAAGGCAACATAACATCTCGGACGTGATATTTTACAGCATTCCTTGCGTGTCGGCACCTACTTCTCGGTGGTAACATTATGTGCGTCTATAACGTTATATGTTCTATCCTATGGCAACCTAACATCTCGGATGTAATATTTTACAACATTCCTTGCGTGTCGGCCCCTACTTCTTGGTGGCAACATTATGTACGTATATAACGTTATATGTCCCAACCTAAGCAAACCTAACATCTCGGACGTAATATTTCACAACATTCGTGGCGTGTCGGCCTCTACTTCTCGGTGGGAACATTATGTACGTCTATAACGTTATGTGCCCTAACCTAAGGGAACCTAACACCTCGTATGTAATATTTTACAACATTCGTGGCGTGTAGGCCTCTACTTCTCGGTGGGAACATTATGTACGTCTATAACGTTATATATCCTAACGTAAGGCAACCTAACATCTCGGATGTAATATTTTCCAACATTCCTTGCGTGTCGGCACCTACTTCTCGGTGGGAACATTATATACGTCTATAACGTTATATATCCTATCCTAGGGCAACCTAACATCTCGGACGTTATATTGTACAACATTCCTTGCGTGTCGGCCCCTACTTCTCGGTGGGAACATTATGTGCAGCTATATCGTTATATATCCTAACCTAAGGCAACCTAACATCTCGGAAGTAATATTTCACAACATTCCTTGCGTGTCGGCCCCTACTTCTTTGTGGGAACATTATGTACGTATGTAACGTTATATGTCCTAACCTAAGCAAACCTAACATCGCGGATGTAATATTTTACAACATTCCTTGCGTGTCGGCCCCTACTTCTTTGTGGGAACATTATGTACGTATGTAACGTTATATGTCCTAACCTAAGCAAACCTAACATCTCGGATGTAATATTTCACAACATTCGTGGCGTGTCGGCCTCTACTTCTCGGTGGCAACACTATGTACGTATATAACGTTATATGTCCTATCCTAAGGGAACCTAACATCTCGGATGTAATATTTTACAACATTCGTGGCGTGTCGGGATCTACTTCCCGGTGGCAACACTATGTACGTATATCACGTTATATGTCCTATCCTAAGGGAACCTAACATCTCGGATGTAATATTTTACAGCATTCCTTGCGCGTCGGCACCTACTTTTCGGTGGTAACATTATATACGGCTATAACGTTATATGTCCTAACCTAAGGCAACCTAACATCTCGGATGTAATATTTTACAACATTCCTTGCGTGTTGGCCCCTACTTCTTTGTGGGAACATTATGTACGTATGTAACGTTATATGTCCTAACCTAAGCAAACCTAACATCTCGGATGTAATATTTCACAACATTCGTGGCGTGTCGGCCTCTACTTCTCGGTGGCAACATTATGTACGTATATAACGTTATATGTCCTAACCTAAGCAAACCTAACATCTCGGATGTAATATTTTACAATATTCGTGGCGTGTCGGCACCTACTTTTCGGTGGGAACATTATGTGCAGCTACAACGTAATATGTCCTAACCTAAGGCAGCCTAACATCTCGGATGTAATATTTTACAACATTCCTTGCGTGTCGGCGCATACTGCTCTGTGGGAACATTATGTACGTCTATAACATTATATATTTTAACCTAAGGCAACCTAACATCTCGGATGTAATATTTTACAACATTCCTTGCGTGTCGGCCCCTACTTCTTGGTGGCAACATTATGTACGTATATAACGTTATATGTCCTAACCTAAGCAAACCTAACATCTCGGACGTAATATTTCACAACATTCGTGGCGTGTCGGCCTCTACTTCTCGGTGGGAACATTATGTACGTCTATAACGTTATGTGCCCTAACCTAAGGCAACCTAACACCTCGTATGCAATATTTTACAACATTCCTTGCGTGTCGGGGCCTACTTATCCGTGGGAACATTATATACTTCTATAACGTTATATATCCTAACCGAAGGCAACATAACATCTCGGACGTGATATTTTACAGCATTCCTTGCGTGTCGGCACCTACTTCTCGGTGGTAACATTATGTGCGTCTATAACGTTATATGTTCTATCCTATGGCAACCTAACATCTCGGATGTAATATTTTACAACATTCCTTGCGTGTCGGCCCCTACTTCTTGGTGGCAACATTATGTACGTATATAACGTTATATGTCCCAACCTAAGCAAACCTAACATCTCGGACGTAATATTTCACAACATTCGTGGCGTGTCGGCCTCTACTTCTCGGTGGGAACATTATGTACGTCTATAACGTTATGTGCCCTAACCTAAGGGAACCTAACACCTCGTATGTAATATTTTACAACATTCGTGGCGTGTAGGCCTCTACTTCTCGGTGGGAACATTATGTACGTCTATAACGTTATATATCCTAACGTAAGGCAACCTAACATCTCGGATGTAATATTTTCCAACATTCCTTGCGTGTCGGCACCTACTTCTCGGTGGGAACATTATATACGTCTATAACGTTATATATCCTATCCTAGGGCAACCTAACATCTCGGACGTTATATTGTACAACATTCCTTGCGTGTCGGCCCCTACTTCTCGGTGGGAACATTATGTGCAGCTATATCGTTATATATCCTAACCTAAGGCAACCTAACATCTCGGAAGTAATATTTCACAACATTCCTTGCGTGTCGGCCCCTACTTCTTTGTGGGAACATTATGTACGTATGTAACGTTATATGTCCTAACCTAAGCAAACCTAACATCGCGGATGTAATATTTTACAACATTCCTTGCGTGTCGGCCCCTACTTCTTTGTGGGAACATTATGTACGTATGTAACGTTATATGTCCTAACCTAAGCAAACCTAACATCTCGGATGTAATATTTCACAACATTCGTGGCGTGTCGGCCTCTACTTCTCGGTGGCAACACTATGTACGTATATAACGTTATATGTCCTATCCTAAGGGAACCTAACATCTCGGATGTAATATTTTACAACATTCGTGGCGTGTCGGGATCTACTTCCCGGTGGCAACACTATGTACGTATATCACGTTATATGTCCTATCCTAAGGGAACCTAACATCTCGGATGTAATATTTTACAGCATTCCTTGCGCGTCGGCACCTACTTTTCGGTGGTAACATTATATACGTCTATAACGTTATATGTCCTAACCTAAGGCAACCTAACATCTCGGATGTAATATTTTACAACATTCCTTGCGTGTTGGCCCCTACTTCTTTGTGGGAACATTATGTACGTATGTAACGTTATATGTCCTAACCTAAGCAAACCTAACATCTCGGATGTAATATTTCACAACATTCGTCGCGTGTCGGCCTCTACTTCTCGGTGGGAACATTATGTACGTCTATAACGATATGTGCCCTAACCTAAGGCAACCTAACACCTCGTATGTAATATTTTACAACATTCGTGGCGTGTAGGCCTCCACTTCTCGGTGGGAACATTATGCACGTCTATAACGTTATATGTCCTAACCTAAGGCAACCTAACAACTCGTATGTAATATTTTACAACATTCGTGGCGTGTCGGCACCTACTTTTCGGTGGTAACATTATATACGTCTATAACGTTATATGTCCTATCCTAGGGCAACCTAACATCTCGGATGTAATATTTTACAACATTCCTTGCGTGTCGGCCCCTACTTCTCGGTGGGAACATTATGCACGTCTATAACGTTATATGTCCTATGCTAAGGCAACCTAACACCTGGTATGTAATATTTTACAATATTCGTGGCGTGTCGGCACCTACTTTTCGGTGGTAACATTATATACGGCTATAACGTTATATGTTCTATCCCAGGGCAACCTAACATCTCGGAAGTAATATTTTACAACATTCCTTTCGTGTCGGCCCCTACTTCTCGGTGGGAACATTATATACGGCTCATAACGTTATATGTCCTAACCTAAGGCAACCTAACACCTCGGATGTAATATTTAACAACATTCGTGGCGTGTCGGCCACTACATCTCGGTGGGAACATTATGTGCAGCTACAACGTAATATGTCCTAACCTAAGGCAGCCTAACATCTCGGATGTAATATTTTACAACATTCCTTGCGTGTCGGCGCATACTGCTCCGTGGGAATATTATATACGTCTATAACCTTATATATACTAACCTAAGGCAACCTAACATCTCGGATGTAATATTTTACAGCATTCCTTGCGCGTCGGCACCTACTTTTCGGTGGTAACATTATATACGTCTATAACGTTATATGTCCTAACCTAAGGCAACCTAACATCTCGGATGTAATATTTTACAACATTCCTTGCGTGTTGGCCCCTACTTCTTTGTGGGAACATTATGTACGTATGTAACGTTATATGTCCTAACCTAAGCAAACCTAACATCTCGGATGTAATATTTCACAACATTCGTGGCGTGTCGGCCTCTACTTCTCGGTGGCAACATTATGTACGTATATAACGTTATATGTCCTAACCTAAGCAAACCTAACATCTCGGACGTAATATTTCACAACATTCGTGGCGTGTCGGCCTCTACTTCTCGGTGGGAACATTATGTACGTCTATAACGATATGTGCCCTAACCTAAGGCAACCTAACACCTCGTATGTAATATTTTACAACATTCGTGGCGTGTAGGCCACTACTTCTCGGTGGGAACATTATGCACGTCTATAACGTAATATGTCCTAACCTAAGGCAGCCTAACATCTCGGATGTAATATTTTACAACATTCCTTGCGTGTCGGCCCCTACTTCTTGGTGGCAACATTATGTACGTATATAACGTTATATGTCCTAACCTAAGCAAACCTAACATCTCGGACGTAATATTTCACAACATTCGTGACGTGTCGGCCTCTACTTCTCGGTGGGAACATTATGTACGTCTATAACGTTATGTGCCCTAACCTAAGGCAACCTAACACCTCGTATGTAATATTTTACAACATTCGTGGCGTGTAGGCCTCTACTTCTCGGTGGGAACATTATGTACGTCTATAACGTTATATATCCTAACGTAAGGCAACCTAACATCTCGGATGTAATATTTTCCAACATTCCTTGCGTGTCGGCACCTACTTCTCGGTGGGAACATTATATACGTCTATAACGTTATATATCCTATCCTAGGGCAACCTAACATCTCGGACGTTATATTCTACAACATTCGTGGCGTGTCGGCCCCTACTTCTTGGTGGGAACATTATGTACGTATATAACGTTATATGTCCTATCCTAAGGGAACCTAACATCTCGGATGTAATATTTTACAGCATTCCTAGCGCGTCGGCACCTACTTTTCGGTGGTAAAATTATATACGTCTATAACGTTATATGTCCTAACCTAAGGCAACCTAACATCTCGGATGTAATATTTCACAACATTCCTTGCGTGTTGGCCCCTACTTCTTTGTGGGAACATTATGTACGTATGTAACGTTATATGTCCTCACCTAAGCAAACCTAACATCTCGGATGTAATATTTCACAACATTCGTGGCGTGTCGGCCTCTACTTCTCGGTGGCAACATTATGTACGTATATAACGTTATATGTCCTAACCTAAGGCAACCCAACACCTGGTATGTAATATTTTACAACATTCGTGGCGTGTCAGCACCTACTTTTCGGTGGTAACATTATATACGTCTATAACGTTATATGTCCTATCCTAGGGCAACCTAACATCTCGGATGTAATATTTTACAACATTCCTTGCGTGTCGGCCCCTACTTCTCGGTGGGAACATTATGCACGTCTATAACGTTATATGTCCTATCCTAAGGCAACCTAACACCTGGTATGTAATATTTTACAATATTCGTGGCGTGTCGGCACCTACTTTTCGGTGGTAACATTATATACGGCTATAACGTTATATGTTCTATCCCAGGGCAACCTAACATCTCGGATGTAATATTTTACAGCATTCCTTGCGCGTCGGCACCTACTTTTCGGTGGTAACATTATATACGGCTATAACGTTATATGTCCTAACCTAAGGCAACCTAACATCTCGGATGTAATATTTTACAACATTCCTTGCGTGTTGGCCCCTACTTCTTTGTGGGAACATTATGTACGTATGTAACGTTATATGTCCTAACCTAAGCAAACCTAACATCTCGGATGTAATATTTCACAACATTCGTGGCGTGTCGGCCTCTACTTCTCGGTGGCAACATTATGTACGTATATAACGTTATATGTCCTAACCTAAGCAAACCTAACATCTCGGATGTAATATTTTACAATATTCGTGGCGTGTCGGCACCTACTTTTCGGTGGGAACATTATGTGCAGCTACAACGTAATATGTCCTAACCTAAGGCAGCCTAACATCTCGGATGTAATATTTTACAACATTCCTTGCGTGTCGGCGCATACTGCTCTGTGGGAACATTATGTACGTCTATAACATTATATATTTTAACCTAAGGCAACCTAACATCTCGGATGTAATATTTTACAACATTCCTTGCGTGTCGGCCCCTACTTCTTGGTGGCAACATTATGTACGTATATAACGTTATATGTCCTAACCTAAGCAAACCTAACATCTCGGACGTAATATTTCACAACATTCGTGGCGTGTCGGCCTCTACTTCTCGGTGGGAACATTATGTACGTCTATAACGTTATGTGCCCTAACCTAAGGCAACCTAACACCTCGTATGTAATATTTTACAACATTCGTGGCGTGTAGGCCTCTACTTCTCGGTGGGAACATTATGTACGTCTATAACGTTATATATCCTAACGTAAGGCAACCTAACATCTCGGATGTAATATTTTCCAACATTCCTTGCGTGTCGGCACCTACTTCTCGGTGGGAACATTATATACGTCTATAACGTTATATATCCTATCCTAGGGCAACCTAACATCTCGGACGTTATATTGTACAACATTCCTTGCGTGTCGGCCCCTACTTCTCGGTGGGAACATTATGTGCAGCTATATCGTTATATATCCTAACCTAAGGCAACCTAACATCTCGGATGTAATATTTCACAATATTCCTTGCGTGTCGGCCCCTACTTCTTTGTGGGAACATTATGTACGTATGTAACGTTATATGTCCTATCCTAAGGGAACCTAACATCTCGGATGTAATATTTTACAGCATTCCTTGCGCGTCGGCACCTACTTTTCGGTGGTAACATTATATACGTCTATAACGTTATATGTCCTAACCTAAGGCAACCTAACATCTCGGATGTAATATTTCACAACATTCGTCGCGTGTCGGCCTCTACTTCTCGGTGGGAACATTATGTACGTCTATAACGATATGTGCCCTAACCTAAGGCAACCTAACACCTCGTATGTAATATTTTACAACATTCGTGGCGTGTAGGCCTCCACTTCTCGGTGGGAACATTATGCACGTCTATAACGTTATATGTCCTAACCTCAGGCAACCTAACAACTCGTATGTAATATTTTACAACATTCGTGGCGTGTCGGCACCTACTTTTCGGTGGTAACATTATATACGTCTATAACGTTATATGTCCTATCCTAGGGCAACCTAACATCTCGGATGTAATATTTTACAACATTCCTTGCGTGTCGGCCCCTACTTCTCGGTGGGAACATTATGCACGTCTATAACGTTGTATGTCCTATGCTAAGGCAACCTAACACCTGGTATGTAATATTTTACAATATTCGTGGCGTGTCGGCACCTACTTTTCGGTGGTAACATTATATACGGCTATAACGTTATATGTTCTATCCCAGGGCAACCTAACATCTCGGATGTAATATTTTACAACATTCCTTTCGTGTCGGCCCCTACTTCTCGGTGGGAACATTATATACGGCTCATAACGTTATATGTCCTAACCTAAGGCAACCTAACACCTCGGATGTAATATTTAACAACATTCGTGGCGTGTCGGCCACTACATCTCGGTGGGAACATTATGTGCAGCTACAACGTAATATGTCCTAACCTAAGGCAGCCTAACATCTCGGATGTAATATTTTACAACATACCTTGCGTGTCGGCGCATACTGCTCCGTGGGAATATTATATACGTCTATAACCTTATATATACTAACCTAAGGCAACCTAACATCTCGGATGTAATATTTTACAGCATTCCTTGCGCGTCGGCACCTACTTTTCGGTGGTAACATTATATACGTCTATAACGTTATATGTCCTAACCTAAGGCAACCTAACATCTCGGATGTAATATTTTACAACATTCCTTGCGTGTTGGCCCCTACTTCTTTGTGGGAACATTATGTACGTATGTAACGTTATATGTCCTAACCTAAGCAAACCTAACATCTCGGATGTAATATTTCACAACATTCGTGGCGTGTCGGCCTCTACTTCTCGGTGGCAACATTATGTACGTATATAACGTTATATGTCCTAACCTAAGCAAACCTAACATCTCGGACGTAATATTTCACAACATTCGTGGCGTGTCGGCCTCTACTTCTCGGTGGGAACATTATGTACGTCTATAACGATATGTGCCCTAACCTAAGGCAACCTAACACCTCGTATGTAATATTTTACAACATTCGTGGCGTGTAGGCCACTACTTCTCGGTGGGAACATTATGCACGTCTATAACGTAATATGTCCTAACCTAAGGCAGCCTAACATCTCGGATGTAATATTTTACAACATTCCTTGCGTGTCGGCGCATACTGCTCCGTGGGAATATTATATACGTCTACAACGTTATATATCCTAACGTAAGGCAACCTAACATCTCGGATGTTATATTTTACAACATTACTTGCGTGTCGGCTCCTACTTATCCGTGGGAACATTATACACTTCTATAACGTTATATATCCTAACCGAAGGCAACATAACATCTCGGACGTTATATTCTACAACATTCGTGGCGTGTCGGCCCCTACTTCTTGGTGGGAACATTATGTACGTATATAACGTTATATGTCCTATCCTAAGGGAACCTAACATCTCGGATGTAATATTTTGCAGCATTCCTTGCGCGTCGGCACCTACTTTTCGGTGGTAACATTATATACTTCTATAACGTTATATGTCCTAACCTAAGCAAACCTAACATCTCGGATGTAATATTTCACAACATTCGTGGCGTGTCGGCCTCTACTTCTCGGTGGGAACATTATGTACGTATATAACGATATGTGCCCTAACCTAAGGCAACCTAACACCTCGTATGTAATATTTTACAACATTCGTGGCGTGTAGGCCTCTACTTCTCGGTGGGAACATTATGCACGTCTATAACGTTATATGTCCTAACCTAAGGCATCCTAACACCTCGTATGTAATATTTTACAACATTCGTGGCGAGTCGGCACCTACTTTTCGGTGGTAACATTATATACGTCTATAACGTTATATGTCCTATCCTAGGGCAACCTAACATCTCGGATGTAATATTTTACAACATTCCTTGCGTGTCGGCCCCTACTTCTCGGTGGAAACGTTATGCACGTCTATAACGTTATATATCCTATCCTAAGGCAACCTAACACCTCGTATGTAATATTTTACAATATTCGTGGCGTGTCGGCACCTACTTTTCGGTGGTAACATTATATACGTCTATAACGTTATATGTCCTAACCTAAGGCAACCTAACACCTCGTATGTAATATTTTACAACATTCCTTGCGTGTCGGCCCCTACTTCTTGGTGGGAACATTATGTACGTATATAACGTTATATGTCCTAACATAAGCAAACCTAACATCTCGGATGTAATGTTTCACAACATTCGTGGCGTGTCGGCCTCTACTTCTCGGTGGGAACATTATGTACGTCTATAACGTTATGTGCCCTAACCTAAGGCAACCTAACACATCGTATGTAATATTTTACAACATTCCTTGCGTGTCGGCCCCTATTTCTTGGTGCGAACATTATGTACGTATATAACGTTATATGTCCTATCCTATGGCAACCTAACACCTCGTATGTAATATTTTACAACATTCGTGGCGTGTGGGCCTCTACTTCTCGGTGGGAACATTATGCACGTCTATAACGTTATATGTCCTAACCTAAGGCATCCTAACACCTCGTATGTAATATTTTACAACATTCGTGGCGTGTCGGAACCTACTTTTCGGTGGTAACATTATATACGTCTATAACGTTATATGTCCTATCCTAGGGCAACCTAACATCTCGGATGTAATATTTTACAACATTCCTTGCGTGTCGGCCCCTACTTCTCGGTGGGAACATTATGCACGTCTATAACGTTATATGTCCTATCCTAAGGCAACCTAACACCTCGTATGTAATATTTTACAATATTCGTGGCGTGTCGGCACCTACTTTTCGGTGGTAACATTATATACGGCTATAACGTTATATGTTCTATCCTAGGGCAACCTAACATCTCGGATGTAATATTTTACAACATTCCGTTCGTGTCGGCCCCTACTTCTCGGTGGGAAAATTATATACGGCTCATAACGTTATATGTCCTAACCTAAGGCAACCTAACACCTCGGATGTAATATTTAACAACATTCGTGGCGTGTCGGCCACTACATCTCGGTGGGTACATTATGTGCAGCTGCAACGTAATATGTCCTAACCTAAGGCAGCCTAACATCTCGGATGTAATATTTTACAACATTCCTTGCGTGTCGGCGCATACTGCTCCGTGGGAATGTTATATACGTCTATAACCTTATATATACTAACCTAAGGCAACCTAACATCTCGGATGTAATATTTTACAACATTACTTGCGTGTCGGCTCCTACTTATCCGTGGGAACATTATACACTTCTATAACGTTATATATCCTAACCGAAGGCAACATAACATCTCGGACGTGATATTTTACAACATTCGTGGCGTGTCGGCCTCTACTTCTCGGTGGGAACATTATGTGCAGCTATAACGTTATATATCCTAACCTAAGGCAACCTAACATCTCGGATGTAATATTTTACAACATTCCTTGCGTGTCGGCCTCTACTTCTCGGTGGGTACAATATGTACGTCTATAACGGTATATGTCCTAACCTAAGGCAACCTAACACCTCGTATGTAATATTTTACAACATTCCTTGCGTGTCGGGGCCTACTTATCCGTGGGAACATTATATACTTCTATAACGTTATATATCCTAACCGAAGGCAACATAACATCTCGGATGTAATATTTTACAGCATTTCTTGCGCGTCGGCACCTACTTTTCGGTGGTAACATTATATACGTCTATAACGTTATATGTCCTATCCTAGGGCAACCTAACATCTCGGATGTAATATTTTACAACATTCCTTGCGTGTCGGCCCCTACTTCTCGGTGGGAACATTATGCACGACTATAACGTTATATGTCCTATCCTAAGGCAACCTAACATCTCGTATGTAATATTTTACAATATTCGTGGCGTGTCGGCACCTACTTTTCGGTGGTAATATTATATACGGCTATAACGTTATATGTTCTATCCTAGGGCAACCTAACATCTCGGATGTAATATTTTACAACATTCCTTTCGTGTCGGCCCCTACTTCTCGGTGGGAACATTATATACGGCTCATAACGTTATGTGCCCTAACCTAAGGCAACCTAACACCTCGTATGTAATATTTTACAACATTCGTGGCGTGTAGGCCTCTACTTCTCGGTGGGAACATTATGTACGTCTATAACGTTATATATCCTAACGTAAGGCAACCTAACATCTCGGATGTAATATTTTCCAACATTCCTTGCTTGTCGGCGCATACTGCTCGGTGGGAACATTATGCACGTCTATAACGTTATATGTCCTAACCTAAGCAAACCTAACTTCTCGGACGTAATATTTCACAACATTCGTGGCGTGTCGGCACCTACTTTTCTGTGGTAACATTATATACGTCTATAACGTTATATGTCCTATCCTAGGGCAACCTAACATCTCGGATGTAATATTTTACAACATTCCTTGCGTGTCGGCCCCTACTTCTCGGTGGGTACATTATGTACGGCTATAACGTTATATGGTCCTAACCTAAGGCAACCTAACACCTCGGATGTAATATTTAACAACATTCGTGGCGTGTCGGCCACTACTTCTCGGTGGGAACATTATGTGCAGCTATAACGTAATATGTCCTAACCTAAGGCAGCCTAACATATCGGATGTAATATTTTACAACATTCCTTGCGTGTCGGCGCATACTGCTCCGTGGGAATATTATATACGTCTATAACCTTATATATCCTAACCTAAGGCAACCTATCATCTCGGATGTAATATTTTACGACATTCCTTGCGTGTCGGCGCTTACTTATCCGTGGGAACGTTATATACTTCTATAACTTTATATATCCTAACCGAAGGCAACATAACATCTCGGACGTGATATTGTACAACATTCGTGGCGTGTCGGCCTCTACTTCTCGGTGGGAACATTATGTGCAGCTATCACGTTATATATCCTAACCTAAGGCAACCTAACATCTCGGATGTAATATTTTACAACATTCCTTGCGTGTCGGCGCATACTGCTCCGTGGGAATATTATATACGTCTACAACGTTATATATCCTAACGTAAGGCAACCTAACATCTCGGATGTAATATTTTACAACATTACTTGCGTGTCGGCTCCTACTTATCCGTGGGAACATTATACACTTCTATAACGTTATATATCCTAACCGAAGGCGACATAACATCTCGGACGTTATATTCTACAACATTCGTGGCGTGTCGGCCCCTACTTCTTGGTGGGAACATTATGTACGTATATAACGTTATATGTCCTATCCTAAGGGAACCTAACATCTCGGATGTAATATTTTACAGCATTCCTTGCGCGTCGGCACCTACTTTTCGGTGGTAACATTATATACTTCTATAACGTTATATGTCCTAACCTAAGCAAACCTAACATCTCGGATGTAATATTTCACAACATACGTGGCGTGTCGGCCTCTACTTCTCGGTGGGAACATTATGTACGTCTATAACGATATGTGCCCTAACCTAAGGCAACCTAACACCTCGTATGTAATATTTTACAACATTCGTGGCGTGTAGGCCTCTACTTCTCGGTGGGAACATTATGCACGTCTATAACGTTATATGTCCTAACCTAAGGCATCCTAACACCTCGTATGTAATATTTTACAACATTCGTGGCGTGTCGGCACCTACTTTCCGGTGGTAACATTATATACGTCTATAACGTTATATGTCCTATCCTAGGGCAACCTAACATCTCGGATGTAATATTTTACAACATTCCTTGCGTGTCGGCCCCTACTTCTCGGTGGAAACATTATGCACGTCTATAACGTTATATGTCCTATCCTAAGGCAACCTAACACCTCGTATGTAATATTTTACAATATTCGTGGCGTGTCGGCACCTACTTTTCGGTGGTAACATTATATACGTCTATATCGTTATATGTCCTAACCTAAGGCAACCTAACACCTCGTATGTAATATTTTACAACATTCGTGGCGTATAGGCACCTACTTCTCGGTGGGAACATTATGTACTTCTATAACGTTATATATCCTAACGTAAGGCAACCTAACATCTCGGATTTAATATTTTCCAACATTCCTTGCGTGTCGGCACCTACTTCTCGGTGGGAACATTATGTGCGTCTATAATGTTATATGTTCTATCCTAGGGCAACCTAACATGTCGGATGTAATATTTTACAACATTCCTTGCGTGTCGGCCCCTACTTCTTTGTGGGAACATTATGTACGTATGTAACGTTATATGTCCTAACCTAAGCAAACCTAGCATCTCGGATGTAATATTTCACAACATTCGTGGCGTGTCGGCCCCTACTTCTCGGTGGCAACATTATGTTCGTATATAACGTTATATGTCCTAACCTAAGCAAACCTAACATCTCGGATGTAATATTTCACAACATTCGTGGCGTGTCGGCCTCTACTTCTCGGTGGGAACATTATGTACGTCTATAACGATATGTGCCCTAACCTAAGGCAACCTAACACCTCGCATGTAATATTTTACAACATTCGTGGCGTGTAGGCCTCTACTTCTCGGTGGGAACATTATGCACGTCGATAACGCTATATGTCCTAACCTAAAGCAACCTAACGCCTCGTATGTAATATTTTACAATATTCGTGGCGTGTCGGCACCTACTTTTCGGTGGTAACATTATATACGGCTATAAAGTTATATGTCCTATCCTAGGGCAACCTAACATCTGGGATGTAATATTTTACAACATTCCTTGCGTGTCGGCCCCTACTTCTCGGTGGGAACATTATGTACGGCTCATAACGTTATATGTCCTAACCTAAGGCAACCTAACACCTCGGATGTAATATTTAACAACATTCGTGGCGTGTCGGCCACTACATCTCGGTGGGAACATTATGTGCATCTATAACGTAATATGTCCTAACCTAAGGCAGCCTAACATCTCGGATGTAATATTTTACAACATTCCTTGCGTGTCAGAGCATACTGCTCCGTGGGAATATTATATACGTCTATAACCTTATATATCCTAACCTGAGGCAAACTAACACCTCGGATGTAATATTTTACAACATTACTTGCGTGTCGGCGACTACTTATCCGTGGGAACATTATACACTTCTATAACTTTATATATCCTAACCGAAGGCAACATAACATCTCGGACGTGATATTTTACAACATTCGTGGCGTGTCGGCCTCTACTTCTCGGTGGGAACATTATGTGCAGCTATAACGTTATATATCCTAACCTAAGGCAACCTAACATCTCGGATGTAATATTTTACAACATTCCTTGCGTGTCGGCCCCTACTTCTTTGTGGGAACATTATGCACGTCTATAACGTTATATGTCCTATCCTAAGGCAACCTAACACCTCGTATGTAATATTTTACAATATTCGTGGCGTGTCGGCACCTACTTTTCGGTGGTAACATTATATACGTCTATAACGTTATATGTCCTAACCTAAGGCAACCTAACACCTCGTATGTAATATTTTACAACATTCGTGGCGTATAGGCACCTACTTCTCGGTGGGAACATTATGTACTTCTATAACGTTATATATCCTAACGTAAGGCAACCTAACATCTCGGATTTAATATTTTCCAACATTCCTTGCGTGTCGGCACCTACTTCTCGGTGGGAACATTATGTGCGTCTATAATGTTATATGTTCTATCCTAGGGCAACCTAACATGTCGGATGTAATATTTTACAACATTCGTGGCGTGTCGTCCTCTACTTCTCGGTGTGAACATTATGTACGTCTATAACGTTATGTGCTCTATCCTAAGGCAACCTAACACCTCGTATGTAACATTTTACAACATTCGTGGCGTGTAGGCCTCTACTTCTCGGTGGGAACACTATGGACGTCTATAACGTTATATGTACTAACCTAAGGCAACCTAACACCTCGTACGTAATATTTTACAACACTCGTGGCGTGTCGGCACCTACTTTTCTGTGGTAACATTATATACGTCTATAACGTTATATGTCCTATCCTAGGGCAACCTAACATCACGGATGTAATATTTTACAACATTCCTTGCGTGTCGGCCCCTACTTCTCGGTGCGAACATTATATACTTCTATAACGTTATATATCCTAACCGAAGGCAACATAACATCTCGGACGTGATATTTTACAACATTCCTTGCGTGTCGACCCCTACTCCTCGGTGGGAACATTATGTACGTCTATAACGTTATATATCCTAACGTATGGCAACCTAACATTTCGGATGTAATATTTTCCAACATTCCTTGCGTGTCGGCACCTACTTCTCGGTGGCAACATTACATACGTCTATAACGTTATATGTCCTACCCTAGGGCAACCTAACATCTCGGATGTAATATTTTACAACATTCCTTGCGTGTCGGCCCCTACTTCTCGGTGGGAACATTATGCACGTCTATAACGTTATATGTCCTATCCTAAGGCAACCTAACATCTCGTATGTAATATTTTACAATATTCGTGGCGTGTCGGCACCTACTTTTCGGTGGTAACATTATATACGGCTATAACGTTATATGTTCTATCCTAGGGCAACCTAACATCTCGGATGTAATATTTTACAACATTCCTTTCGTGTCGGCCCCTACTTCTCGGTGGGAACATTATATGCGGCTCATAACGTTATGTGTCCTAACCTAAGGCAACCTAACACCTCGGATGTAATATTTAACAACATTCGTGGCGTGTCGGCCACTACATCTCGGTGGGAACATTATGTGCAGCTACAACGTAATATGTCCTAACCTAAGGCAGCCTAACATCTCGGATGTAATATTTTACAACATTCCTTGCGTGTCGGCGCATACTGCTCCGTGGGAATATTATATACGTCTATAACCTTATATATACTAACCTAAGGCAACCTAACATCTCGGATGTAATATTTTACAACATTACTTGCGTGTCGGCTCCTACTTATCCGTGGGAACATTATACACTTCTATAACGTTATATATCCTAACCGAAGGCAACATAACATCTCGGACGTGATATTTTACAACATTCGTGGCGTGTCGGCCTCTACTTCTCGGTGGGAACATTATGTGCAGCTATAACGTTATATATCCTAACCTAAGGCAGCCTAACATCTCGGATGTAATATTTTACAACATTCGTGGCGTGTAGGCCTCTACTTCTCGGTGGGAATATTATGCACGTCTATAACGTTATGTGCCCTAACCTAAGGCAACCTAACACCTCGTATGTAATATTTTACAACATTCGTGGCGTGTAGGCCTCTACATCACGGTGGGAACATTATGTACGTCTATAACGTTATATATCCTAACGTAAGGCAACCTAACATCTCGGATGTAATACTTTCCAACATTCCTTGCTTGTCGGCGCATACTGCTCGGTGGGAACATTATGCACGTCTATAACGTTATATATCCTATCCTAGGGCCACCTAACACCTCGTATGTAATATTTTACAATATTCGTGGCGTGTCGGCACCTACTTTTCGGTGGTAACATTATATACGGCTATAAAGTTATATGTCCTATCCTAGGACAACCTAACATCTCGGATGTAATATTTTACAACATTCCTTGCGTGTCGGCCCCTACTTCTCGGTGGGAACATTATGTACGGCTCATAACGTTATATGTCCTAACCTAAGGCAACCTAACACCTCGGATGTAATATTTAACAACATTCGTGGCGTGTCGGCCACTACATCTCGGTGGGAACATTATGTGCAGCTATAACGTAATATGTCCTAACCTAAGGCAGCCTAACATCTCGGATGTAATATTTTACAACATTCCTTGCGTGTCGGTGCATACTGCTCCGTGGGAATATTATATACGTCTATAACCTTACATATCCCAACCTTAGGCAAACTAACACCTCGGATGTAATATTTTACAACATTACTTGCGTGTCGGCGCCTACTTATCCGTGGGAACATTATACACTTCTATAACTTTATATATCCTAACCGAAGGCAACATAACATCTCGGACGTGATATTTTACAACATTCGTGGCGTGTCGGCCTCTACTTCTCGGTGGGAACATTATGTGCAGCTATAACGTTATATATCCTAACCTAAGGCAACCTAACATCTCGGATGTAATATTTTACAACATTCCTTGCGTGTCGGCCCCTACTTCTTTGTGGGAACATTATGTACGTATGTAACGTTATATGTCCTAACCTAAGCAAACCTAACATCTCGGATGTAATATTTCTCAACATTCGTGGCGTGCCGGCCTCTACTTCTCGGTGAGAACATTATGTACGTATATAACGTTATATGTCCTAACCTAAGCAAACCTAACATCTCGGATGTAATATTTCACAACGTTCGTGGCGTGCCGGCCTCTACTTTACGGTGGGAACATTATGTACGTCTATAAGGTTATGTGCCCTAACCTAAGGCACCTAACACCTCGTATGTAATATTTTACAACATTCGTGGCGTGTAGGCCTCTACTTCTCGGTGGGAACATTATGTACGTCTATAACGTTATATATCCTAACGTAAGGCAACCTAACATCTCGGATGTAATATTTTCCAACATTCCTTGCGTGTCGGCACCTACTTCTCGGTGGGAACATTATGTACGGCTGTAACGTTATATGTCCTAACCTAAGGCAACCTAACATCTCGGACACAATATTTAACAACATTCGTTACGTGTCGACCCTTACTCCTCGGTAGGAACATTATATACTTCTATAACGTTATATATCCTAACCGAAGGCAACATAACATCTCGGACGTAATATTTTACAACATTCCTTGCGTGTCGACCCCTACTCCTCGGTGGGAACATTATGTACGTCTATAACGTTATATATCCTAACGTATGGCAACCTAACATTTCGGATGTAATATTTTCCAACATTCCTTGCGTGTCGGCACCTACTTCTCGGTGGTAACATTACATACGTCTATAACGTTATATATCCTATCCTAGGGCCACCTAACACCTCGTATGTAATATTTTACAATATTCGTGGCGTGTCGGCACCTACTTTTCGGTGGTAACATTATATACGGCTATAACGTTATATGTCCTATCCTAGGGCAACCTAACATCTCGGATGTAATATTTTACAACATTCACTGCGTGTCGGCCCCTACTTCTCGGTGGGAACATTATGTACGGCTCATAACGTTATATGTCCTAACCTAAGGCAACCTAACACCTCGGATGTAATATTTAACAACATTCGTGGCGTGTCGGCCACTACATCTCGGTGGGAACATTATGTGCAGCTACAACGTAATATGTCCTAACCTAAGGCAGCCTAACATCTCGGATGTAATATTTTACAACATTCCTTGCGTGTCGGCGCATACTGCTCCGTGGGAATATTATATACGTCTATAACCTTATATATACTAACCTAAGGCAACCTAACATCTCGGATGTAATATTTTACAACATTACTTGCGTGTCGGCTCCTACTTATCCGTGGGAACATTATACACTTCTATAACGTTATATATCCTAACCGAAGGCAACATAACATCTCGGACGTGATATTTTACAACATTCGTGGCGTGTCGGCCTCTACTTCTCGGTGGGAACATTATGTGCAGCTATAATGTTATATATCCTAACCTAAGGCAGCCTAACATCTCGGATGTAATATTTTACAACATTCGTGGCGTGTAGGCCTCTACGTCTCGGTGGGAATATTATGCACGTCTATAACGTTATGTGCCCTAACCTAAGGCAACCTAACACCTCGTATGTAATATTTTACAACATTCGTGGCGTGTAGGCCTCTACATCACGGTGGGAACATTATGTACGTCTATAACGTTATATATCCTAACGTAAGGCAACCTAACATCTCGGATGTAATACTTTCCAACATTCCTTGCTTGTCGGCGCATACTGCTCGGTGGGAACATTATGCACGTCTATAACGTTATATATCCTATCCTAGGGCCACCTAACACCTCGTATGTAATATTTTACAATATTCGTGGCGTGTCGGCACCTACTTTTCGGTGGTAACATTATATACGGCTATAAAGTTATATGTCCTATCCTAGGACAACCTAACATCTCGGATGTAATATTTTACAACATTCCTTGCGTGTCGGCCCCTACTTCTCGGTGGGAACATTATGTACGGCTCATAACGTTATATGTCCTAACCTAAGGCAACCTAACACCTCGGATGTAATATTTAACAACATTCGTGGCGTGTCGGCCACTACATCTCGGTGGGAACATTATGTGCAGCTATAACGTAATATGTCCTAACCTAAGGCAGCCTAACATCTCGGATGTAATATTTTACAACATTCCTTGCGTGTCGGTGCATACTGCTCCGTGGGAATATTATATACGTCTATAACCTTATATATCCCAACCTTAGGCAAACTAACACCTCGGATGTAATATTTTACAACATTACTTGCGTGTCGGCGCCTACTTATCCGTGGGAACATTATACACTTCTATAACTTTATATATCCTAACCGAAGGCAACATAACATCTCGGACGTGATATTTTACAACATTCGTGGCGTGTCGGCCTCTACTTCTCGGTGGGAACATTATGTGCAGCTATAACGTTATATATCCTAACCTAAGGCAACCTAACATCTCGGATGTAATATTTTACAACATTCCTTGCGTGTCGGCCCCTACTTCTTTGTGGGAACATTATGCACGTCTATAACGTTATATGTCCTATCCTAAGGCAACCTAACACCTCGTATGTAATATTTTACAATATTCGTGGCGTGTCGGCACCTACTTTTCGGTGGTAACATTATATACGTCTATAACGTTATATGTCCTAACCTAAGGCAACCTAACACCTCGTATGTAATATTTTACAACATTCGTGGCGTATAGGCACCTACTTCTCGGTGGGAACATTATGTACTTCTATAACGTTATATATCCTAACGTAAGGCAACCTAACATCTCGGATTTAATATTTTCCAACATTCCTTGCGTGTCGGCACCTACTTCTCGGTGGGAACATTATGTGCGTCTATAATGTTATATGTTCTATCCTAGGGCAACCTAACATGTCGGATGTAATATTTTACAACATTCGTGGCGTGTCGTCCTCTACTTCTCGGTGTGAACATTATGTACGTCTATAACGTTATGTGCCCTATCCTAAGGCAACCTAACACCTCGTATGTAACATTTTACAACATTCGTGGCGTGTAGGCCTCTACTTCTCGGTGGGAACACTATGCACGTCTATAACGTTATATGTACTAACCTAAGGCAACCTAACACCTCGTACGTAATATTTTACAACATTCGTGGCGTGTCGGCACCTACTTTTCTGTGGTAACATTATATACGTCTATAACGTTATATGTCCTATCCTAGGGCAACCTAACATCACGGATGTAATATTTTACAACATTCCTTGCGTGTCGGCCCCTACTTCTCGGTGCGAACATTATATACTTCTATAACGTTATATATCCTAACCGAAGGCAACATAACATCTCGGACGTGATATTTTACAACATTCCTTGCGTGTCGACCCCTACTCCTCGGTGGGAACATTATGTACGTCTATAACGTTATATATCCTAACGTATGGCAACCTAACATTTCGGATGTAATATTTTCCAACATTCCTTGCGTGTCGGCACCTACTTCTCGGTGGTAACATTACATACGTCTATAACGTTATATGTCCTACCCTAGGGCAACCTAACATCTCGGATGTAATATTTTACAACATTCCTTGCGTGTCGGCCCCTACTTCTCGGTGGGAACATTATGCACGTCTATAACGTTATATGTCCTATCCTAAGGCAACCTAACATCTCGTATGTAATATTTTACAATATTCGTGGCGTGTCGGCACCTACTTTTCGGTGGTAACATTATATACGGCTATAACGTTATATGTTCTATCCTAGGGCAACCTAACATCTCGGATGTAATATTTTACAACATTCCTTTCGTGTCGGCCCCTACTTCTCGGTGGGAACATTATATGCGGCTCATAACGTTATGTGTCCTAACCTAAGGCAACCTAACACCTCGGATGTAATATTTAACAACATTCGTGGCGTGTCGGCCACTACATCTCGGTGGGAACATTATGTGCAGCTACAACGTAATATGTCCTAACCTAAGGCAGCCTAACATCTCGGATGTAATATTTTACAACATTCCTTGCGTGTCGGCGCATACTGCTCCGTGGGAATATTATATACGTCTATAACCTTATATATACTAACCTAAGGCAACCTAACATCTCGGATGTAATATTTTACAACATTACTTGCGTGTCGGCTCCTACTTATCCGTGGGAACATTATACACTTCTATAACGTTATATATCCTAACCGAAGGCAACATAACATCTCGGACGTGATATTTTACAACATTCGTGGCGTGTCGGCCTCTACTTCTCGGTGGGAACATTATGTGCAGCTATAACGTTATATATCCTAACCTAAGGCAGCCTAACATCTCGGATGTAATATTTTACAACATTCGTGGCGTGTAGGCCTCTACGTCTCGGTGGGAATATTATGCACGTCTATAACGTTATGTGCCCTAACCTAAGGCAACCTAACACCTCGTATGTAATATTTTACAACATTCGTGGCGTGTAGGCCTCTACATCACGGTGGGAACATTATGTGCAGCTATAACGTAATATGTCCTAACCTAAGGCAGCCTAACATCTCGGATGTAATATTTTACAACATTCCTTGCGTGTCGGTGCATACTGCTCCGTGGGAATATTATATACGTCTATAACCTTATATATCCCAACCTTAGGCAAACTAACACCTCGGATGTAATATTTTACAACATTACTTGCGTGTCGGCGCCTACTTATCCGTGGGAACATTATACACTTCTATAACTTTATATATCCTAACCGAAGGCAACATAACATCTCGGACGTGATATTTTACAACATTCGTGGCGTGTCGGCCTCTACTTCTCGGTGGGAACATTATGTGCAGCTATAACGTTATATATACTAACCTAAGGCAACCTAACATCTCGGATGTAATATTTTACAACATTCCTTGCGTGTCGGCCCCTACTTCTTTGTGGGAACATTATGCACGTCTATAACGTTATATGTCCTATCCTAAGGCAACCTAACACCTCGTATGTAATATTTTACAATATTCGTGGCGTGTCGGCACCTACTTTTCGGTGGTAACATTATATACGTCTATAACGTTATATGTCCTAACCTAAGGCAACCTAACACCTCGTATGTAATATTTTACAACATTCGTGGCGTATAGGCACCTACTTCTCGGTGGGAACATTATGTACTTCTATAACGTTATATATCCTAACGTAAGGCAACCTAACATCTCGGATTTAATATTTTCCAACATTCCTTGCGTGTCGGCACCTACTTCTCGGTGGGAACATTATGTGCGTCTATAATGTTATATGTTCTATCCTAGGGCAACCTAACATGTCGGATGTAATATTTTACAACATTCGTGGCGTGTCGTCCTCTACTTCTCGGTGTGAACATTATGTACGTCTATAACGTTATGTGCCCTATCCTAAGGCAACCTAACACCTCGTATGTAACATTTTACAACATTCGTGGCGTGTAGGCCTCTACTTCTCGGTGGGAACACTATGCACGTCTATAACGTTATATGTACTAACCTAAGGCAACCTAACACCTCGTACGTAATATTTTACAACATTCGTGGCGTGTCGGCACCTACTTTTCTGTGGTAACATTATATACGTCTATAACGTTATATGTCCTATCCTAGGGCAACCTAACATCACGGATGTAATATTTTACAACATTCCTTGCGTGTCGGCCCCTACTTCTCGGTGCGAACATTATATACTTCTATAACGTTATATATCCTAACCGAAGGCAACATAACATCTCGGACGTGATATTTTACAACATTCCTTGCGTGTCGACCCCTACTCCTCGGTGGGAACATTATGTACGTCTATAACGTTATATATCCTAACGTATGGCAACCTAACATTTCGGATGTAATATTTTCCAACATTCCTTGCGTGTCGGCACCTACTTCTCGGTGGTAACATTACATACGTCTATAACGTTATATGTTCTACCCTAGGGCAACCTAACATCTCGGATGTAATATTTTACAACATTCCTTGCGTGTCGGCCCCTACTTCTCGGTGGGAACATTATGCACGTCTATAACGTTATATGTCCTATCCTAAGGCAACCTAACATCTCGTATGTAATATTTTACAATATTCGTGGCGTGTCGGCACCTACTTTTCGGTGGTAACATTAGATACGGCTATAACGTTATATGTTCTATCCTAGGGCAACCTAACATCTCGGATGTAATATTTTACAACATTCCTTTCGTGTCGGCCCCTACTTCTCGGTGGGAACATTATATGCGGCTCATAACGTTATGTGTCCTAACCTAAGGCAACCTAACACCTCGGATGTAATATTTAACAACATTCGTGGCGTGTCGGCCACTACATCTCGGTGGGAACATTATGTGCAGCTACAACGTAATATGTCCTAACCTAAGGCAGCCTAACATCTCGGATGTAATATTTTACAACATTCCTTGCGTGTCGGCGCATACTGCTCCGTGGGAATATTATATACGTCTATAACCTTATATATACTAACCTAAGGCAACCTAACATCTCGGATGTAATATTTTACAACATTACTTGCGTGTCGGCTCCTACTTATCCGTGGGAACATTATACACTTCTATAACGTTATATATCCTAACCGAAGGCAACATAACATCTCGGACGTGATATTTTACAACATTCGTGGCGTGTCGGCCTCTACTTCTCGGTGGGAACATTATGTGCAGCTATAACGTTATATATCCTAACCTAAGGCAGCCTAACATCTCGGATGTAATATTTTACAACATTCGTGGCGTGTAGGCCTCTACGTCTCGGTGGGAATATTATGCACGTCTATAACGTTATGTGCCCTAACCTAAGGCAACCTAACACCTCGTATGTAATATTTTACAACATTCGTGGCGTGTAGGCCTCTACATCACGGTGGGAACATTATGTGCAGCTATAACGTAATATGTCCTAACCTAAGGCAGCCTAACATCTCGGATGTAATATTTTACAACATTCCTTGCGTGTCGGTGCATACTGCTCCGTGGGAATATTATATACGTCTATAACCTTATATATCCCAACCTTAGGCAAACTAACGCCTCGGATGTAATATTTTACAACATTACTTGCGTGTCGGCGCCTACTTATCCGTGGGAACATTATACACTTCTATAACTTTATATATCCTAACCGAAGGCAACATAACATCTCGGACGTGATATTTTACAACATTCGTGGCGTGTCGGCCTCTACTTCTCGGTGGGAACATTATGTGCAGCTATAACGTTATATATCCTAACCTAAGGCAACCTAACATCTCGGATGTAATATTTTACAACATTCCTTGCGTGTCGGCCCCTACTTCTTTGTGGGAACATTATGCACGTCTATAACGTTATATGTCCTATCCTAAGGCAACCTAACACCTCGTATGTAATATTTTACAATATTCGTGGCGTGTCGGCACCTACTTTTCGGTGGTAACATTATATACGTCTATAACGTTATATGTCCTAACCTAAGGCAACCTAACACCTCGTATGTAATATTTTACAACATTCGTGGCGTATAGGCACCTACTTCTCGGTGGGAACATTATGTACTTCTATAACGTTATATATCCTAACGTAAGGCAACCTAACATCTCGGATTTAATATTTTCCAACATTCCTTGCGTGTCGGCACCTACTTCTCGGTGGGAACATTATGTGCGTCTATAATGTTATATGTTCTATCCTAGGGCAACCTAACATGTCGGATGTAATATTTTACAACATTCGTGGCGTGTCGTCCTCTACTTCTCGGTGTGAACATTATGTACGTCTATAACGTTATGTGCCCTATCCTAAGGCAACCTAACACCTCGTATGTAACATTTTACAACATTCGTGGCGTGTAGGCCTCTACTTCTCGGTGGGAACACTATGCACGTCTATAACGTTATATGTACTAACCTAAGGCAACCTAACACCTCGTACGTAATATTTTACAACATTCGTGGCGTGTCGGCACCTACTTTTCTGTGGTAACATTATATACGTCTATAACGTTATATGTCCTATCCTAGGGCAACCTAACATCACGGATGTAATATTTTACAACATTCCTTGCGTGTCGGCCCCTACTTCTCGGTGCGAACATTATATACTTCTATAACGTTATATATCCTAACCGAAGGCAACATAACATCTCGGACGTGATATTTTACAACATTCCTTGCGTGTCGACCCCTACTCCTCGGTGGGAACATTATGTACGTCTATAACGTTATATATCCTAACGTATGGCAACCTAACATTTCGGATGTAATATTTTCCAACATTCCTTGCGTGTCGGCACCTACTTCTCGGTGGTAACATTACATACGTCTATAACGTTATATGTCCTACCCTAGGGCAACCTAACATCTCGGATGTAATATTTTACAACATTCCTTGCGTGTCGGCCCCTACTTCTCGGTGGGAACATTATGCACGTCTATAACGTTATATGTCCTATCCTAAGGCAACCTAACATCTCGTATGTAATATTTTACAATATTCGTGGCGTGTCGGCACCTACTTTTCGGTGGTAACATTATATACGGCTATAACGTTATATGTTCTATCCTAGGGCAACCTAACATCTCGGATGTAATATTTTACAACATTCCTTTCGTGTCGGCCCCTACTTCTCGGTGGGAACATTATATGCGGCTCATAACGTTATGTGTCCTAACCTAAGGCAACCTAACACCTCGGATGTAATATTTAACAACGTTCGTGGCGTGTCGGCCACTACATCTCGGTGGGAACATTATGTGCAGCTACAACGTAATATGTCCTAACCTAAGGCAGCCTAACATCTCGGATGTAATATTTTACAACATTCCTTGCGTGTCGGCGCATACTGCTCCGTGGGAATATTATATACGTCTATAACCTTATATATACTAACCTAAGGCAACCTAACATCTCGGATGTAATATTTTACAACATTACTTGCGTGTCGGCTCCTACTTATCCGTGGGAACATTATACACTTCTATAACGTTATATATCCTAACCGAAGGCAACATAACATCTCGGACGTGATATTTTACAACATTCGTGGCGTGTCGGCCTCTACTTCTCGGTGGGAACATTATGTGCAGCTATAACGTTATATATCCTAACCTAAGGCAGCCTAACATCTCGGATGTAATATTTTACAACATTCGTGGCGTGTAGGCCTCTACTTCTCGGTGGGAATATTATGCACGTCTATAACGTTATGTGCCCTAACCTAAGGCAACCTAACACCTCGTATGTAATATTTTACAACATTCGTGGCGTGTAGGCCTCTACATCACGGTGGGAACATTATGTACGTCTATAACGTTATATATCCTAACGTAAGGCAACCTAACATCTCGGATGTAATACTTTCCAACATTCCTTGCTTGTCGGCGCATACTGCTCGGTGGGAATATTATATACGTCTATAACCTTATATATCCCAACCTTAGGCAAACTAACACCTCGGATGTAATATTTTACAACATTACTTGCGTGTCGGCGCCTACTTATCCGTGGGAACATTATACACTTCTATAACTTTATATATCCTAACCGAAGGCAACATAACATCTCGGACGTGATATTTTACAACATTCGTGGCGTGTCGGCCTCTACTTCTCGGTGGGAACATTATGTGCAGCTATAACGTTATATATCCTAACCTAAGGCAACCTAACATCTCGGATGTAATATTTTACAACATTCCTTGCGTGTCGGCCCCTACTTCTTTGTGGGAACATTATGTACGTATGTAACGTTATATGTCCTAACCTAAGCAAACCTAACATCTCGGATGTAATATTTCTCAACATTCGTGGCGTGCCGGCCTCTACTTCTCGGTGAGAACATTATGTACGTATATAACGTTATATGTCCTAACCTAAGCAAACCTAACATCTCGGATGTAATATTTCACAACGTTCGTGGCGTGCCGGCCTCTACTTTACGGTGAGAACATTATGTACGTCTATAAGGTTATGTGCCCTAACCTAAGGCACCTAACACCTCGTATGTAATATTTTACAACATTCGTGGCGTGTAGGCCTCTACTTCTCGGTGGGAGCATTATGTACGTCTATAACGTTATATATCCTAACGTAAGGCAACCTAACATCTCGGATGTAATATTTTCCAACATTCCTTGCGTGTCGGCACCTACTTCTCGGTGGGAACATTATGTACGGCTGTAACGTTATATGTCCTAACCTAAGGCAACCTAACATCTCGGATGTAATATTTTACAGCATTTCTTGCGCGTCGGCACCTACTTTTCGGTGGTAACATTATATACGTCTATAACGTTATATGTCCTATCCTAGGGTAACCTAACATCTCGGATGTAATATCTTACAACATTCCTTGCGTGTCGGCCCCTACTTCTCGGTGGGAACATTATGCACGTCTATAACGTTATATGTCCTATTCTAAGGCAACCTAACATCTCGTATGTAATATTTTACAATATTCGTGGCGTGTCGGCACCTACTTTTCGGTGGTAACATTATATACGGCTATAACGTTATATGTTCTATCCTAGGGCAACCTAACATCTCGGATGTAATATTTTACAACATTCCGTTCGTGTCGGCCCCTACTTCTCGGTGGGAACATTATATACGGCTCATAACGTTATATGTCCTAACCTAAGGCAACCTAACACCTCGGATGTAATATTTAACAACATTCGTGGCGTGTCGGCCACTACATCTCGGTGGGAACATTATGTGCAGCTGCAACGTAATATGTCCTAACCTAAGGCAGCCTAACATCTCGGATGTAATATTTTACAACATTTCTTGCGTGTCGGCGCATACTGCTCCGTGGGAATATTATATACGTCTATAACCTTATATATACTAACCTAAGGCAACCTAACATCTCGGATGTAATATTTTACAACATTACTTGCGTGTCGGCTCCTACTTATCCGTGGGAACATTATACACTTCTATAACGTTATATATCCTAACCGAAGGCAACATAACATCTCGGACGTGATATTTTACAACATTCGTGGCGTGTCGGCCTCTACTTCTCGGTGGGAACATTATGTACAGCTATAACGTTATATATCCTAACCTAAGGCAACCTAACATCTCGGATGTAATATTTTACAACGTTCCTTGCGTGTCGGTCTCTACTTCTCGGTGGGTACATTATGTACGTCTATAACGGTATATGTCCTAACCTAAGGCAACCTAACACCTCGTATGTAATATTTTACAACATTCCTTGCGTGTCGGGGCCTACTTATCCGTGGGAACATTATATACTTCTATAACGTTATATATCCTAACCGAAGGCAACATAACATCTCGGATGTAATATTTTACAGCATTTCTTGCGCGTCGGCACCTACTTTTCGGTGGTAACATTATATACGGCTATAACGTTATATGTTCTATCCTAGGGCAACCTAACATCTCGGATGTAATATTTTACAACATTCCTTTCGTGTCGGCCCCTACTTCTCGGTGGGAACATTATATACGGCTCATAACGTTATATATCCTAACCTAAGGCAACCTAACACCTCGGATGTAATATTTAACAACATTCGTGGCGTGTCGGCCACTACATCTCGGTGGGAACATTATGTGCAGCTACAACGTAATATGTCCTAACCTAAGGCAGCCTAACATCTCGGATGTAATATTTTACAACATTCCTTGCGTGTCGGCGCATACTGCTCCGTGGGAATATTATATACATCTATAACCTTATATATACTAACCTCAGGCAACCTAACATCTCGGATGTAATATTTTACAACATTACTTGCGTGTCGGCTCCTACTTATCCGTGGGAACATTATACACTTCTATAACGTTATATATCCTAACCGAAGGCAACATAACATCTCGGACGTGATATTTTACAACATTCGTGGCGTGTCGGCCTCTACTTCTCGGTGGGAACATTATGTGCAGCTATAACGTTATATATCCTAACCTAAGGCAACCTAACATCTCGGATGTAATATTTTACAACATTCGTGGCGTGTCGGCACCTACTTCTTGGTGGGAACATTATGTACGTATATAACGTTATATGTCCTATCCTAAGGGAACCTAACATCTCGGATGTAATATTTTACAGCATTCCTTGCGCGTCGGCACCTACTTTTCGGTGGTAACATTATATACGTCTATAACGTTATATGTCCTAACCTAAGCAAACCTAACATCTCGGATGTAATATTTCACAACATTCGTGGCGTGTCGTCCTCTACTTCTCGGTGTGAACATTATGTACGTCTATAACGTTATGTGCCCTATCCTAAGGCAACCTAACACCTCGTATGTAACATTTTACAACATTCGTGGCGTGTAGGCCTCTACTTCTCGGTGGGAACATTATGCACGTCTATAACGTTATATGTACTAACCTAAGGCAACCTAACACCTCGTACGTAATATTTTACAACATTCGTGGCGTGTCGGCACCTACTTTTCTGTGGTAACATTATATACGTCTATAACGTTATATGTCCTATCCTAGGGCAACCTAACATCACGGATGTAATATTTTACAACATTCCTTGCGTGTCGGCCCCTACTTCTCGGTGCGAACATTATATACTTCTATAACGTTATATATCCTAACCGAAGGCAACATAACATCTCGGACGTGATATTTTACAACATTCCTTGCGTGTCGACCCCTACTCTTCGGTGGGAACATTATGTACGTCTATAACGTTATATATCCTAACGTATGGCAACCTAACATTTCGGATGTAATATTTTCCAACATTCCTTGCGTGTCGGCACCTACTTCTCGGTGGTAACATTACATACGTCTATAACGTTATATGTCCTACCCTAGGGCAACCTAACATCTCGGATGTAATATTTTACAACATTCCTTGCGTGTCGGCCCCTACTTCTCGGTGGGAACATTATGCACGTCTATAACGTTATATGTCCTATCCTAAGGCAACCTAACATCTCGTATGTAATATTTTACAATATTCGTGGCGTGTCGGCACCTACTTTTCGGTGGTAACATTATATACGGCTATAACGTTATATGTTCTATCCTAGGGCAACCTAACATCTCGGATGTAATATTTTACAACATTCCTTTCGTGTCGGCCCCTACTTCTCGGTGGGAACATTATATGCGGCTCATAACGTTATGTGTCCTAACCTAAGGCAACCTAACACCTCGGATGTAATATTTAACAACATTCGTGGCGTGTCGGCCACTACATCTCGGTGGGAACATTATGTGCAGCTATAACGTAATATGTCCTAACCTAAGGCAGCCTAACATCTCGGATGTAATATTTTACAACATTCCTTGCGTGTCGGTGCATACTGCTCCGTGGGAATATTATATACGTCTATAACCTTATATATCCCAACCTGAGGCAAACTAACACCTCGGATGTAATATTTTACAACATTACTTGCGTGTCGGCGCCTACTTATCCGTGGGAACATTATACACTTCTATAACTTTATATATCCTAACCGAAGGCAACATAACATCTCGGACGTGATATTTTACAACATTCGTGGCGTGTCGGCCTCTACTTCTCGGTGGGAACATTATGTGCAGCTATAACGTTATATATCCTAACCTAAGGCAACCTAACATCTCGGATGTAATATTTTACAACATTCCTTGCGTGTCGGCCCCTACTTCTTTGTGGGAACATTATGTACGTATGTAACGTTATATGTCCTAACCTAAGCAAACCTAACATCTCGGATGTAATATTTCTCAACATTCGTGGCGTGCCGGCCTCTACTTCTCGGTGAGAACATTATGTACGTATATAACGTTATATGTCCTAACCTAAGCAAACCTAACATCTCCGATGTAATATTTCACAACTTTCGTGGCGTGCCGGTCTCTACTTTACGGTGGGAACATTATGTACGTCTATAAGGTTATGTGCCCTAACCTAAGGCACCTAACACCTCGTATGTAATATTTTACAACATTCGTGGCGTGTAGGCCTCTACTTCTCGGTGGGAACATTATGTACGTCTATAACGTTATATATCAAAACGTAAGGCAACCTAACATCTCGGATGTAATATTTTCCAACATTCCTTGCGTGTCGGCACCTACTTCTCGGTGGGAACATTATGTACGGCTGTAACGTTATATGTCCTAACCTAAGGCAACCTAACATCTCGGACACAATATTTAACAACATTCGTTACGTGTCGACCCTTACTCCTCGGTAGGAACATTATATACTTCTATAACGTTATATATCCTAACCGAAGGCAACATAACATCTCGGACTTGATATTTTACAACATTCCTTGCGTGTCGACCCCTACTCCTCGGTGGGAACATTATGTACGTCTATAACGTTATATATCCTAACGTATGGCAACCTAACATTTCGGATGTAATATTTTCCAACATTCCTTGCGTGTCGGCACCTACTTCTCGGTGGTAACATTACATACGTCTATAACGTTATATATCCTATCCTAGGGCCACCTAACACCTCGTATGTAATATTTTACAATATTCGTGGCGTGTCGGCACCTACTTTTCGGTGGTAACATTATATACGGCTATAACGTTATATGTCCTATCCTAGGGCAACCTAACATCTCGGATGTAATATTTTACAACATTCACTGCGTGTCGGCCCCTACTTCTCGGTGGGAACATTATGTACGGCTCATAACGTTATATGTCCTAACCTAAGGCAACCTAACACCTCGGATGTAATATTTAACAACATTCGTGGCGTGTCGGCCACTACATCTCGGTGGGAACATTATGTGCAGCTATAACGTAATATGCCCTAACCTAAGGCAGCCTAACATCTCGGATGTAATATTTTACAATATTCCTTGCGTGTCGGCGCATACTGCTCCGTGGGAATATTATATACGTCTATAACCTTATATATCCTAACCTAAGGCAAACTAACATCTCGGATGTAATATTTTACAACATTACTTGCGTGTTGGCGCCTACTTATCCGTGGGAACATTATATACTTCTATAACGTTATATATCCTAACCGAAGGCAACATAACATCTCGGATGTAATATTTTACAGCATTTCTTGCGCGTCGGCACCTACTTTTCGGTGGTAACATTATATACGTCTATAACGTTATATGTCCTATCCTAGGGCAACCTAACATCTCGGATGTAATATTTTACAACATTCCTTGCGTGTCGGCCCCTACTTCTCGGTGGGAACATTATGCACGTCTATAACGTTATATGTCCTATCCTAAGGCAACCTAACATCTCGTATGTAATATTTTACAATATCCGTGGCGTGTCGGCACCTACTTTTCGGTGGTAACATTATATACGGCTATAACGTTATATGTTCTATCCTAGGGCAACCTAACATCTCGGATGTAATATTTTACAACATTCCGTTCGTGTCGGCCCCTACTTCTCGGTGGGAACATTATATACGGCTCATAACGTTCTATGTCCTAACCTAAGGCAACCTAACACCTCGGATGTAATATTTAACAACATTCGTGGCGTGTCGGCCACTACATCTCGGTGGGAACATTATGTGCAGCTGCAACGTAATATGTCCTAACCTAAGGCAGCCTAACATCTCGGATGTAATATTTTACAACATTCCTTGCGTGTCGGTGCATACTGCTCCGTGGGAATATTATATACGTCTATAACCTTATATATCCCAACCTGAGGCAAACTAACACCTCGGATGTAATATTTTACAACATTACTTACGTGTCGGCGCCTACTTATCCGTGGGAACATTATACACTTCTATAACTTTATATATCCTAACCGAAGGCAACATAACATCTCGGACGTGATATTTTACAACATTCGTGGCGTGTCGGCCTCTACTTCTCGGTGGGAACATTATGTGCAGCTATAACGTTATATATCCTAACCTAAGGCAACCTAACATCTCGGATGTAATATTTTACAACATTCCTTGCGTGTCGGCCCCTACTTCCTTGTGGGAACATTATGTACGTATGTAACGTTATATGTCCTAACCTAAGCAAACCTAACATCTCGGATGTAATATTTCTCAACATTCGTGGCGTTTCGGCCTCTACTTCTCGATGGGAACATTATGTACGTATATAACGTTATATGTCCTAACCTAAGCAAACCTAACATCTCGGATGTAATATTTCACAACGTTCGTGGCGTGCCGGCCTCTACTTCACGGTGGGAACATTATCTACGTCTATAAGGTTATGTGCCCTAACGTAAGGCACCTAACACCTCGTATGTAATATTTTACAACATTCGTGGCGTGTAGGCCTCTACTTCTCGGTGGGAACATTATGCACGTCTATAACGTTATATGTCCTAACCTAAGGCAACCTAACACCTCGTATGTAATATTTTACAACAGTCGTGGCGTGTCGGCACCTACTTTTCGGTGGTAACATTATATACGTCTATAACGTTATATGTCCTATCCTAGGGCAACCTAACGTCTCGGATGTAATATTTTACAACATTCCTTGCGTGTCGGCCCCTACTTCTCGGTGGGAACATTATGTACGGCTATAACGTTATATGTCCTAACCTAAGGCAACCTAACACCTCGGATGTAATATTTTACAACATTCCTTGCGTGTCGGCGCATACTGCTCCGTGGGAATATTATATACGTCTATAACCTTATATATCCTAACCTAAGGCAACCTAACATCTCGGATGTAATATTTTACAACATTCCTTGCGTGTCGGCGCCTACTTATCCGTGGGAACATTATATACTTCTATAACGTTATATGTCCTAACCGAAGGCAACATAACATCTCGGACGTGATATTTTACAACATTCCTTGCGTGTCGACCCCTACTCCGCGGAGGGAACATTATGTACGTCTATAACGTTATATATCCTAACGTATGGCAACCTAACATCTCGGATGTAATATTTTACAACATTCCTTGCGTGGCGGCCCCTACTTCTTTGTGGGAACATTATGTACGTATGTAACGTTATATGTCCTAACCTAAGCAAACCTAACATCTCGGATGTAATATTTCTCAACATTCGTGGCGTTTCGGCCTCTACTTCTCGATGGGAACATTATGTACGTATATAACGTTATATGTCCTAACCTAAGCAAACCTAACATGTCGGATGTAATATTTCACAACGTTCGTGGCGTACCGGCCTCTACTTCACGGTGGGAACATTATCTACGTCTATAAGGTTATGTGCCCTAACCTAAGGCACCTAACACCTCGTATGTAATATTTTACAACATTCGTGGCGTGTAGGCCTCTACTTCTCGGTGGGAATATTATGCACGTCTACAACGTTATATGTCCTAACCTAAGGCAACCTAACACCTCGTATGTAATATTTTAAAACAGTCGTGGCGTGTCGGCACCTACTTTTCGGTGGTAACATTATATACGTCTATAACGTTATATGTCCTATCCTAGGGCAACCTAACGTCTCGGATGTAATATTTTACAACATTCCTTGCGTGTCGGCCCCTACTTCTCGGTGGGAACATTATGTACGGCTATAACGTTATATGTCCTAACCTAAGGCAACCTAACACCTCGGATGTAATATTTTACAACATTCCTTGCTTGTCGGCGCATACTGCTCCGTGGGAATATTATATACGTCTATAACCTTATATATCCTAACCTAAGGCAACCTAACATCTCGGATGTAATATTTTACAACATTCCTTGCGTGTCGGCGCCTACTTATCCGTGGGAACATTATATACTTCTATAACGTTATATGTCCTAACCGAAGGCAACATAACATCTCGGACGTGATATTTTACAACATTCCTGGCGTGTCGGCACCTACTTTTCGGTGGTAACATTATATACGTCTATAACGTGATATGTCCTATCCTAGGGCAACCTAACATCTCGGATGTAATATTTTACAACATTCATTGCGTGTCGGCCCCTACTTCTCGGTGGGATCATTATGTACGGCTATAACGTTATATGTCCTAACCTAAGGCAACCTAACACCTCGGATGTAATAATTAACAACATTCGTGGCGTGTCGGCCACTACTTCTCGGTGGGAACATTATGTGCAGCTATAACGTAATATGTCCTAACCTGAGGCAGCCTAACATCTCGGATGTAATATTTTACAACATTCCTTGCGTGTCGGCGCATACTGCTCCGTGGGAACATTATATACTTCTATAACGTTATATATCCTAACCGAAGGCAACATAACATCTCGGACGTGATATTTTACAACATTCCTTGCGTGTCGACCCCTACTTCTCGGTGGGAACATTATGTGCAGCTATATCGTTATATATCCTAACCTAAGGCAACCTAACATCTCGGATGTAATATTTTACAACATTCCTTGCGTTTCGGCCCCTACTTCTTTGTGGGAACATTATGTACGTATGTAACGTTATATGTCCTAACCTAAGCAAACCTAACATCTCGGATGTAATATTTCTCAACATTCGTGGCGTGTCGGCCTCTACTTCTCGGTTGGAACATTATGTACGTATATAACGTTATATGATATAACCTAAGCAAACCTAACATCTCGGATGTAATATTTCACAACGTTCGTGGCGTGCCGGCCTCTACTTCACGGTGGGAACATTATGTACGTCTATAAGGTTATGTGCCCTAACCTAAGGCACCTAACACCTCGTATGTAATATTTTACAACATTCGTGGCGTGTAGGCCTCTACTTCTCGGTGGGAACATTATGTACGTCTATAACGTTATATATCCTAACGTAAGGCAACCTAACATCTCGGATGTAATATTTTCCAACATTCCTTGCGTGTCGGCACCTACTTCTCGGTGGGAACATTATGTACGGCTGTAACGTTATATGTCCTAACCTAAGGCAACCTAACATCTCGGACACAATATTTAACAACATTCGTTACGTGTCGACCCTTACTCCTCGGTAGGAACATTATGTACGTCTATAACGTTATATATCCTAACCTAAGGCAACCTAACATCTCGGATGTAATATTTTACAACATTCCTTGCGTGTCGGCCCCTTCTTCTTGGTGGGAAAATTATGTACGTATATAACGTTATATGTCCTAACCTAAGCAAACCTAACATCTCGGATGTAATATTTCACAACGTTCGTGGCGTGCCGGCCTCTACTTCACGGTGGGAACATTATCTACGTCTATAACGTTATGTGCCCTAACCTAAGGCACCTAACACCTCGTATGTAATATTTTACAACATTCGTGGCGTGTAGGCCTCTACTTCTCGGTGGGAACATTATGCACGTCTATAACGTTATATGTCCTAACCTAAGGCAACCTAACACCTCGTATGTAATATTTTACAACATTCGTGGCGTGTCGGCACCTACTTTTCGGTGGTAACATTATATACGTCTATAACGTTATATGTCCTATCCTAGGGCAACCTAACGTCTCGGATGTAATATCTTACAACATTCCTTGCCTGTCGGCCCCTACTTCTCGGTGGGAACATTATGTACGGCTATAACGTTATATGTCCTAACCTAAGGCAACCTAACACCTCGGATGTAATATTTTACAACGTTCCTTGCGTGTCGGCGCATACTGCTCCGTGGGAATATTATATACGTCTATAACCTTATATATCCTAACCTAAGGCAACCTAACATCTCGGATGTAATATTTTCCAACATTCCTTGCGTGTCGGCCCCTACTTCTTTGTGGGAACATTATGTACGTATGTAACGTTATATGTCCTAACCTAAGGCAACCTAACACCTCGTATGTAATATTTTACAACATTCGTGGCGTGTCGGCACCTACTTTTCTGTGGTAACATTATATATGTCTATGACGTTATATGTCCTATCCTAGGGCAACCTAACATCTCGGATGTAATATTTTACAACATTCCTTGCGTGTCGGCCCCTACTTCTCGGTGGGAACATTATGTACGGCTCATAACGTTATATGTCCTAACCTAAGGCAACCTAACACCTCGGATGTAATATTTAACAACATTCGTGGCGTGTCGGCCACTACATCTCGGTGGGAACATTATGTGCAGCTATAACGTAATATGTCCTAACCTGAGGCAGCCTAACATCTCGGATGTAATATTTTACAACATTCCTTGCGTGTCGGCGCATACTGCTCCGTGGGAACATTATATACTTCTATAACGTTATATATCCTAACCGAAGGCAACATAACATCTCGGACGTGATATTTTACAACATTCCTTGCGTGTCGACCCCTACTCCTCGGTGGGAACATTATGTACGTCTATAACGTTATATATCCAAACGTATGGCAACCTAACATCTCGGATGTAATATTTTCCAACATTCCTTGCGTGTCGGCACCTACTTCTCGGTGGGAACATTACATTCGTCTATAACGTTATATATCCTATCCTAGAGCAACCTAACATCTCGGACGTTATATGCTACAACATTCGTGGCGTGTCGGCCCCTACTTCACGGTGGGAACATTATGTACGTCTATAAGGTTATGTGCCCTAACCTAAGGCACCTAACACCTCGTATGTAATATTTTACAACATTCCTTGCGTGTCGGCCCCTACTTCTCTGTGGGGACATTATGTACGTCTGTAACGTTATATGTCCTAACCTAAGGCAACCTAACAACTCGGATGTACTATATAATAATCATGACGTTATGTGCCCTAACATAAGGCAACCTAACACCTCGTATGTAATATTTTACAACATTCGTGGCGTGTAGGCCTCTACTTCTCGGTGGGAACATTATGTACGTCTATAGCGTTATATGTCCCAACCTAAGGCAACCTAACACCTCGTATGTAATATTTTACAACATTCCTTGCGTGTCGGCGTATAATTCTCGGTGGGAACATTATATACTTCTATATCGTTATATGTCCTAACCGAAGGCAACATAACATCTCGGACGTGATATTTTACAACATTCGTGGCGTGACGGCCTCTACTTCTCGGTGGGAACATTATGTGCAGCTATAACGTAATATGTCCTAACCTAAGGCAGCCTAACATCTCCGACGCAATATTTTACAACTTTCCATGCGTGTCGGCACCTACTTCTCGGTGGGAACATTATGTACGTCTATAACGTTATATATCCTAACCGAAGGCAACCTAACATCTCGCATGTAATATTTTACAACATTCCTTGCGCGTCGGCACCTACTTCTCGGTGGGAACATTATATACGTCTATAAGGTTATTTATATTATCCCAGAGAAACCTAACATCTCTTACGTTATATTTTACAACATTCGTGGCGTGTCGACCCCTACTTCTCGGTGTGAACACTATGTACGTCTAAAACGTTATATGTCCTATCCTAGGGCAACCTAACATCTCGGACGTTATATTTTACAACATTCGTGGCGTGTCGGCCCCTACTTCTTGTTGGGAACATTATGTACGTATATAACGTTATATGTCCTATCCTAAGGCAAGCTAACATCTCGGATGTAATATTTTACAACATTCCTTGCGAGTCGGCGCCTACTAATCGGTGGGAACATTATATACTTCTATAACGTTATATGTCCTAACCGAAGGCAACATAACATCTCGGACGTGATATTTTGCAACATTCGTGGCGTGTCGGCCTCTACTTCTCTGTGGGAACATTATGCACGTCTATAACGTTATATGTCGTGTTCTAGGGAAACCTAACATCTCGGATGTAATATTTTACAACATTCCTTTCGCGTCGGCCCCTCCTTCGCGGTGGGAACATTATGTACGGCTATAACGTTATATGTCCTATCCTAGGGCAACCTAACATCTCGGCTGTAATATTTTACAACATTAATTTCGTGTCGGCCCCTCCTTCGCGGTGGGAACATTATGTACGGCTATAACATTATATGTCCTAACGTAAGGCCACCTAACTTCTCGGACGTAATATTTTACAACATTCGTGGCGTGTCGGCCCCTACTTCTTGTTGGGAACATTATGTACGTAAATAACGTTATATGTCCTATCCTAAGGCAACATAACATCTCGGACGTGGTATTTTACAACATTCCTTGCGTGTCGGCGTCGACTTCTCGGTGGGTACATTATATACGTCTATAACGTTATATGTCCTAACCTAAGGCAACCTGATATCTCGGACACAATATTTAACAACATTCGTTACGTGTCGACCCCTACTCCTCGGTGGGAACATTATGTACGTCTATAACGTTATATATCCTAACCAAAGGCAACCTAACATCTCGGATGTAATATTTTACAACATTCCGTGCGCGTCGGGCCCTACTTCTCGGTGGGAACATTATGTACGGCTATAACGTTATATGTCCTAACCTAAGGCAACCTAACACCTCGGATGTAATATTTAGCAGCCTTCGTGGCGTGTCGGCCTCTACTTCTCGGTTGGAACATTATGTGCAGCTATAACGTAATGTGTCCTAACCTAAGGCAACCTCACATTTCAGATGTAATATTTTACAACATTCCTTGCGTGTCGGCGCATACTAATCCGTGGGAATATTATGTACCCCTATAACGTTATATATCCTTACCAAAGGCAACATAACATCTCGGACGTGGTAATTTACAACATTCCTTGCGTGTGGGCACCTACTTCTCCGTGGGAACATTATATACGTCTATAACGTTATTTATATGATCCTAGGGCAACCTAACACCTCGGACGTTATATTTTATAAAATTCGTGGCGAGTCGGCCCCTCCTTCTTGGTGGGAACATTATGTACGTATATAACGTTATATGTCCTATCCTAAGGCAATCTAACATCTCGGATGTAATATTTTACAGCATTCCTTGCGTGTCGGCACCTACTTTTCGGTGGTAACATTATATACGTCTATAACGTTATATGTACTATCCTAGGGCAACCTAACATTTCGTATGTAATATTTTACAACATTCCTCGCGTGTCGGCGCATACTACTCCGTGGCAATATTATATACGTCTATAACTTTATATATTCTAACCTAAGGCAACCTAACATCTCGGATGTAATATTTAACAGCATTCGTGGCGTGTCGGCCTCTACTTCTCGGTTGGAACATTATGTGCAGCTATAACGTAATATGTCCTAACCTAAGGCAACCTAACATTTCGGATGTAATATTTTACAACATTCCTTGCTTGTCGGCGCATACTACTCCGTGGGAATATTATGTACGTCCATAACGTTTTATGTCCTATCCTAGGGAAACCTAACATCTCGGATCTAATATTTTATAACATTCCTTGCGAGTCGGCGCCTACTAATCGGTGGGAACAATACATACTTCTATAACGTTATATGTCCTAACCGAAGGCAACATAACATCTCGGACGTGATATTTTACAACATTCGTGGCGTGTCGGCCTCTACTTCTCGGTGGGAACATTAAGTGCAGCTATAAAGTAATATGTACTAACCTAAGGCAACCTAACATCTCGGATGTAATATTTTACAGCATTCCTTGCGTGTCGGCACCTACTTCCCGGGGGGAACATTATGTACGTCTATATCGTTATATGTCCTAACGTAAGGCAACATAACATCTCGGACGAGGTATTTTACAACATTCCTTGTGTGTCGGCACCTACTTCCCGGTGGGAACATTATATACGTCTATAACGTTATTTATATTATCCTAGGTGAACCTAACATCTCGGACGTTATATTTTACAACATTCGTGGCGTGTCGGCCCCTACTTCTTGGTTGGAACATTATATACGTCTATAACGTTATATGTACTATCCTAGGGCAACCTAACATCTCGGATGTAATATTTTGTAATATTTTACAACATTCCTTGCGCGTCGGGCCCTACTTCTCGGTCGGAACATTATGTGCAGCTATAACGTAATATGTCCCAACCTAAGGCAACCTAACATTTCGGATGTAATATTTTACAACATTCCTTGCGTGTCGGCGCATACTACTCCGTGGGAATATTATATACGTCTATAACTTTATATATCCTAACCTAAGGCAACCTAACATCTCGGATGTAATATTTAACAGCATTCGTGGCGTGTCGGCCTCTACTTCTCGGATGGAACATTATGTGCAGCTATAACGTAATATGTCCTAACCTAAGGCAACCTAACATTTCGGATGTAATATTTTACAACATTCCTTCCGTCTCGGCGCATACTACTCCGCGGGAATATTATATACTTCTATAACGTTCTATATCCTAACCGAAGGCAACATAACGTCTCGGACGTGATATTTTACAACATTCCTTGCGTGTCGTCACCTACTTCTCCGTGGGAACATTATGTACGTCTATAACGTTATATGTCCTATCCTAGGGAAACCTAACATCTCGGACGTAATATTATACAACATTCCTTGCGTTTCGGTGCATACTACACCGTGGGAACATTATATACCTCTATAACGTTATATATCCTTACAAAAGGCAACATAACATCTCGGACGTGGTATTTTACAACATTCCTTGCGTGTCGGCTCCTACTTCTCGGTGGGAACATTATATACGTCTATAACGTTATTTATATTATCCTAGGGTAACAATAACATCTCGGACGTTATATTTTACAACATTCGTGGCCTGTCGGCGCCTACTTATCCGTGGGAACATTATGTACGTATATAACGTTATATGTCCTATCCTAAGGCAACCTAACATCTCGGATGTAATATTTTACAGTATTCCTTGCGTGTCGGCACCTACTTGTCGGTAGTAACATTATATACGTCTATAACGTTGTATCTACTATCCTAGGGCAACCTAACATCTCGGATGTAATATTTTACAACATTCCTTGCGTGTCGGCACCTACTTCTCGGTGGGAACATTATGTACGGCTATAACGTTATATGTCCTAACCTAAGGCAACCTAACACCTCGGATGTATTATTTAACAGCATTCGTGGCGTGTCGGCCTCTACTTCTCGGTTGGAACTTTATTTGCAGCTATAACGTAATATGTCCTAACCTAAGGCAACCTAAAACCTTGGATGTAATATTTTACAACATTTGTGGCGTGTCGGGCCCTACTTCTCGGTGGGAACATTATGTACGGGTATAACGTTCTATGGCCTAATCGAAGACAACCTGACATCTCGGATGTAATATTTTACAGCATTCCTTGCGTGTCGGCGCATACTACTCCGTGGGAATATTATATACGTCTATAACTTTACATATCCTAACCTAAGGCAACCTAACATCTCGGATGTAATATTTAACAGCATTCGTGGCGTGTCGGCCTCTACTTCTCGGTTGGAACATTATGTGCAGCTATAACGTAATATGTCCTAACCTAAGGCCACCTAACTTCACGGACGTAATATTTTACAACATTCCTTGCGTTTTGGTGCATACTACTCCGTGGGAACATTATATACCTCTATAACGTTATATATCCTTACAAAAGGCAACATAACATCTCGGACGTGGTATTTTACAACATTCCTTGCGTGGCGGCTCCTACTTCTCGGTGGGAACATTATATACGTCTATAACGTTATTTATATTATCCTAGGGTAACCTAACATCTCGGACGTTATATTTTACAACATTCCTTGCGTGTCGGCGCATACTACTCCGTGAGAATATTATATACTTCTATAACGTTCTATATCCTAACCGAAGACAACATAACGTCTCGGACGTGATATTTTACAACATTCCTTGCGTGTCGTCACCTACTTCTCGGTGGGAACATTATGTACGTCTATAACGTTATATGTCCTATCCTAGGGAAACCTAACATCTCGGACGTAATATTATACAACATTCCTTGCGTGTCGGCGCATACTACTCCGTGGGAATATTATGTACGTCTATAACGTTATATGTCCTATCCTAGGGAAACCTAACATCTCGGATGTAATATTTTACAACATTCCTTGCGAGTCGGCGCCTACTAATCGGTGGGAACTATACATACTTCTATAACGTTATATGTCCTAACCGAAGGCAACATTACATCTCGGACGTGATATTTTACAACATTCGTGGCGTGTCGGCCTCTACTTCTCGGTGGGAACATTAAGTGCAGCTATAAAGTAATATGTCCGAACCTAAGGCAACCTAACATCTCGGACGCAATATTTTAGAACATTTCATGCGTGTCGGCACCTACTTCTCGGTGGGAACATTATGCACGTCTATAATGTTATATGTCCTATCCTAGGGAAACCTAACATCTCGGATGTAATATTTTACAACATTCCTTGCGTGCCGGCCCCTACTTCTCGGTGGGAACATTATGTACGGCTATAACATTATATGTCCTAACCTAAGGCCACCTAACTTCTCGGACGTAATATTTTACAACATTCCTTGCGTGTCGGTGCATACTACTCCGTGGGAACATTATATACCTCTATAACGTAATATATCCTTACCAAAGGCAACATAACATCTCGGACGTGGTATTTTACAACATTCCTTGCGTGTCGGCACCTACTTCTCGGTGGGAACATTATGTACGTATATAACGTAATATGTCCTAACCTAAGGCAACCTAACATCTCGGACGTTATATTTTACAACATTCGTGGCCTGTCGGCGCCTACTTATCCGTGGGAACATTATGTACGTATATAACGTTATATGTCCTATCCTAAGGCAACCTAACATCTCGGATGTAATATTTTACAGCATTCCTTGCGTGTCGGCACCTACTTCCCGGTGGGAACATTATGTACGTCTATATCGTTATATGTCCTAATCTAAGCCAACATAACATCTCGGACGTGGTATTTTACAACATTCCTTGCGCGTCGGCACCTACTTCTCGGTGGGAACATTATGTACGTCTATAACGTTATATGTCCTATCCTAGGGAAACCTAACATCTCGGACGTAATATTATACAACATTCCTTGCGTTTCGGTGCATACTACTCCGTGGGAACATTATATACCTCTATAACTTTATATATCCTTACAAAAGGCAACATAACTTCTCGGACGTGGTATTTTACAACATTCCTTGCGTTTCGGCTCCTACTTCTCGGTGGGAACATTATATACGTCTATAACGTTATTTATATTATCCTAGGGTAACCTAACATCTCGGACGTTATATTTTACAACATTCGTGGCGTGTCGGCGCCTACTTATCCGTGGGAACATTATGTACGTATATAACGTTATATGTCCTATCCTAAGGCAACCTAACATCTCGAATGAAATATTTTTCAGCATTCCTTGCGTGTCGGCACCTACTTTTCGGTGTGAACATTATATACGTCTATAACGTTATTTATATGATCCTAGGTGAACCTAACATCTCGGACGTTATATTTTACAACATTCGTGGCGTGTCGGCTCCTACTTCTCGGTGGGAACATTATATACGTCTATAACGTTATTTATATTATCCTAGGGTAAGCTAACATCTCGGACGTTATATTTTACAACATTCGTGGCCTGTCGGCGCCTACTTATCCGTGGGAACATTATGTACGTATATAACGTTATATGTCCTATCCTAAGGCAACCTAACATCTCGGATGTAATATTTTACAGTATTCCTTGCGTGTCGGCACCTACTTCTCGGTGGGAACATTATGTACGGCTATAACGTTATATGTCCTAACCTAAGGCAACCTAACACCTCGGATGTATTATTTAACAGCATTCGTGGCGTGTCGGCCTCTACTTCTCGGTTGGAACTTTATGTGCAGCTATAACGTAATATGTACTAACCTAAGGCAACCTAACATTTCGGATGTAATATTTTACAACATTCCTTGCGTGTCGGCGCATACTACTCCGTGGGAATATTATGTACGTCTATAACGTTTTATGTCCTATCCTAGGGAAACCTAACATCTCGGATCTAATATTTTACAACATTCCTTGCGAGTCGGCGCCTACTAATCGGTGGGAACAATTCATACTTCTATAACGTTATATGTCCTAACCGAAGGCAACATAACATCTCGGACGTGATATTTTACAACATTCGTGGCGTGTCGGCCTCTACTTCTCGGTGGGAACATTAACTGCAGCTATAAAGTAATATGTACTAACCTAAGGCAACCTAACATCTCGGACGCAATATTTTACAACATTTCATGCGTGTCGGCACCTACTTCTCGGTGGGAACATTATGCACGTCTATAACGTTATACATCCTAACCTAAGGCAACCTAACACCTCGTATGTAATATTTTACAGCATTCGTGGCGTGTCGACCCCTACTTCTTGGTGGGAACATTATGTACGACTCTAACGTTATATGTCCTAACCTAAGGCAACCTAACATCTCCGATGTAATATTTAACAACATTTGTGGCGTGTCTGCCCCTACTTCTCGGTGGGAACATTATGTACGGATATAACGTTCTATGTCCTAACCGAAGACAACCATATCATCTCGGATGTAATATTTTACAGCATTCCTTGCGTGTCGGCACCTACTTCCCGGTGGGAACATTATGTACGTCTATATCGTTATATGTCCTAACCTAAGGCAACATAACATCTCGGACGTGGTATTTTACAACAATCCTTGCGTGTCGGCACCTACTTCCCGGTGAGAACATTATATACGTCTATAACGTTATTTATATTATCCTAGGTGAACCTAACATCTCGGACGTTATATTTTACAACATTCGTGGCGTGTCGGCCCCTACTTCTTGGTGGGAACATTATGTACGTATATAACGTTATATGTCCTATCCTAAGGCAACCTAACATCTCGGATGTAACATTTTACAGCATTCCTTGCGTGTCGGCCCCTACTTCTCGGTGGGAACGTTATATACTTCTATAACGTTATTTATATTATCCTAGGGCAACCTAACATCTCCGACGTTATATTTTACAACATTCGTGGCGTGTTGGCCCCTACTTCTTTGTGGGAACATTATGTACGTATATAACGTTATATGTCCTATCCTAAGGCAACCTAACATCTCGGATGAAATATTTTTCAGCATTCCTTGCGTGTTGGCACCTACTTTTCGGTGGGAACATTATATACGTCTATAACGTTATATGTACTATACTAGGGCAACCTAACATCTCGGATGTAATATTTTACAACATTCCTTGCGCGTCGGCCCCTACTTCTCCGTGGGAACATTATGTACGGCTATAACGTTATATGTCCTAACCTAAGGCAACCTAACACCTCGGATGTAATAT